>JAQFZG010003293.1:0-13984 GCA_034695465.1 Entomobrya nicoleti | reverse complement strand
ATCGCATCTTTCGCATCTTTTCGGCGTTTTTTTCGCATAATCGAATGTCCATTTTTCGCATCCGTTGAGTCACCTTAATAATAAGTCACGAAGGAGGTATGCATATCTACATCATAAAACATAATATAGCACGGGTCTTATAGTATGGTGTATGAGCTTTAATATTTATTTAAATTTATGTACATACCTAATGATAGCAGTGAGAAGTCGCTACATTTCAAATAGTGTAATCTTATAAAGGAAGAATTGAGATGCTACATAGGTGCTGGTACAATAGCGGAGGAAAAAGGGAAAAATAAAAAAAGACTTGAATTTTGATTAGCTGTTTTACTAAAGGGTTGAATTTCTAATTACCTTTTTATACTGACTTCATTCAAAACATACAATCCAAAGCTTAAGCTATCAAACAAACACAGCACCAAGCCGAGAGAATGATTGTTAGTTGAGTAGTAAAACACTCATTACAAAAATAGTTGGATCCCTTCAACTCAGCAGAGAGATATCACACACAAGGATAAATCAGTGACTTGACTAGGAAACGCTTCCGAATAATTAGCTGCTTTAAACACATGCGTATCACTTAAACATCATCATCATCATTATCTTGTACTGTTAAACCAGATTATCATGTGTGCATGCATGTACAAAATGTTCTTACATTGTATGTACAAATATCAAAAAACACTTTTTTATCGAATGCCAACAGTTTTTTCAAACTTCTTAGAGTTTTTTTTTAATATGTAAACAGCTGAACTGACAAAAAAGTGATAACAGTATGGAGTAGAGCAGCAAGAGAGCAAATAAGACACTAAAGTGAATGGAAAGATTTGAGAAGACAGGAATTGAAAACGTGTAATCCAACTTTTTAATCCCTTTTCCATTCTTGCCCTTATTATTACTCTACTCAGCTCTAATAAGAAAAATCTCTGCATTAAGTTATTCATCTTTCTTGTCAGTCAGTCAGTCAGCAGTGCATGAAGTCATCGTGAAGATTAGTAGTCAGTAGGCAGCAAGAGATATCACAAGAGAAAACGTATTCATATAACTTGATATTATTTTTATGATGTGTTGACTCTTTTGACATTAAAATATGCCTTCATGTATTCAACTATACGACTTGCTTATAAAGTCTCAGTAATCATAATAAGCATTTTATTCAACTTAAATTATTGCATGCCCAAGTAATTTCAAATTATTTATTTATCATTTATGACAAGATGTTTGTGATTTTTTGTTTAATTCAGGATATCATGCGCATATCAACATGAAATCTATGCTTTTAAGCATTTTAGCAAATTAAATGTTCTCTTTTCAATCTGTCATGTTGAAGAGAGGGAAAAGAATTTCGAGATCACGTTGATCATCATTTTCATATTAAAATAAGACGTATATGTGTATTAAAAATATCCATTTCTTTTGGTAGCTCTTATCTGTTTTTTACACTACCCACCCAAAATCCATCTTGAATTTTCCTTTCAATTCACTTGATACATGATATGTTAGGATTGGATGGTTCGGCACATCAAGAAAATCTTCCAACGAAAAGCAGATAATGAAATGTTGTTTGGAATGTAAGGTGCATAAAAAAATCTCTCATGATCAGCAAATCAGTATCAGATCGAGAAAGGGGATAATCTGTTAAGTAACATTTGATGTACTTTTTATAGTGTTCTTGCTCTTTTTGATGATCTCTTAAAAGGAGTACCAATAATAAAAATGGAAAGGGGAAGCACATTTTCGCTGCTACCAAGAGCTTAAGATTATATCAAACTAAAAAAAAGTATGTCGCTCTTCCGAAATGTTTTTTGTTTCATAAGATTTTTTTTCGATAAGCATATTTTTTTGCGATTCACAATAATTGCGATTGCTCGAATTGTATTCATTTACAAGTTAACTGTGTATATAAATCTAATAAGTTTAGTTTTTCCAAGTTGATCTAATAAGTGTATATACAAGTACCTCTTCTGTTACCATCATCATTATTATATTATTTTGAGTAGTCACGTGCCGGAAGTAAACTGTCTACCTCCATATTGTTGAGTGTTGAGTAAAGTGTAATAAAGTAAATGAGTATTGAGTTGAAAAGAAAGAGAACTTTACTCCAAACCCATACAAACAAGACAAGTGCCGGAGATATGAGTATAAAGTAAACTAGTTCGTATATTTGTAGTGTCATCAAGCAGCATAGAACAGAAGAAAACTCGGAAAAAAGAAACTGATGATGGTGGTGGTGGTGAATGAAAAGAGTGAACAAGATAAATTCCTCCTTTTCCATTTTATTTTTTCCGTACACAGTTCAGATGGTGGAAGTGAGGGGAAATATCTCAAAACGAAAAAGAAAAACTTTTTTCTCTTTATATTTCTCTCTCGCTCCCTATTATCATTTTCTTCAACTCTTGTGTTCTTTTTTCTACTTCTTTATTTCTTAAAATTATCACATTTTATTTTTCTCTAAAGTGAATACATTTTGCTGGTTATTGCCACCATTTGCCCTTGCTATCTGTTTCAGGCACTTTGAACGACATGAAAATGACACGCGTACCATCAAGGAGTAATAATAATGGTGATGGTGGCAAGCATGCCAAGCCATGGCTGTGGTGGAAAAATTCATATAATGTACATACCATTATAACAGCCATAATACCATTGTAACATTATTATTAACACTGTATCCTCTGCCATAATATACATACATGTAAGGACGTATATATTAAAAGGTACAAAATAATGTTATTTTTGAGAGAAAACCATTAGAGCTCAAGTTGGCAGCTGTATGTTTTGGTGTGTAGATATGAGTATCTCTGCTCATAATATGAATGTATGTTTGCTGTGTGAACTGCAATCCCGAGAGAGAGGTTCCAGATTTATCCACATTTTAGTATACCACACCACCATATTTTCCTTTTTATATAGGACACTTTGCTTTATACGAATCATATTAATATCATCATCATCATTATAAAGGAATAGTGACGATGGTAGTGGAAAGGAAAGAGCAGAAGCATTTTTTTTGGTATATCATCTTGTAGTAGTAGTTGTTGCCGCAGCCTGCAGCTTTCCGGGGGAATAAAACCCGACAAGGGAGCAAAACGAAGTAAGCTGGAAAGCATGCTTAAGGGTATAGGGCAAAAGCAAGATGACGGTGGTTATGTTACAATACCATCGCTTCCCAACAACCACCACACTGCACTGCCTCTCTCACTCTCTTTCTGCCAGCCACACACTCACGACAGCCTGGTCTTAACAGGCAACATGTTAGCTAGTAAAAGGATGAAATGCAGGCAGAGAAAAAAAGAGATTCATTCTTAGCTTTAATCTTAATCTTCTTTCCTCTCTCAGCTTTTTTTCAGGCAGAGCTTCTTCATCTTCTCTTGTTCATTTTTGATGATGATGACCAAAATGATGCTACGCTTCTACTCTTTCACTCGTATAATTTTTCTGAGTACTACGCACCAAAACTACTACAAAAAAGTATATTATGAACAGATTCACTTTTTCTAAAAAAAAAGGATTTCATTTGTTCTTTTTTATTTTCACGTACATATGTGTACATATGTATACGTTATATATCATTATAAAAGCATGTATCATGTATAGATGTTAATATATGGAGGTATAATTTGCATATGAACAAAAACTTTTTCGTTCGCCATTTTTTATGTAGGCCAAAAAATAAGAAAACCTTTTTTATATTCACCAGTAGAATGATAAATATTAATATTACGTATAAAAAGTTTTTCGTGGCTTGCGTTAATCCCATTTTTATCATCGATGAACTGGTGGTTGCTTGGAGTAAAGTTGGTTTGTAGGATTATGATGATAAGATGATGATGGTAATGATTATGTAAAACATAATATTAATGTTTGTAAACTGTTACTCCATAAAAAACTAAATACCTATACATATATAGTGCTTCTGTAACTTATCTACAGCTTAATGTATTACCACAAAATATTTGAAAAATATACAGAGAAGGTCCATAAACGAAATAAGATATATTTCTTTGATGAAATGCTGATTATAGTGCTTTATGACATATAGCTTGTCTCGTAAGGAAATTCCTTGGATGATTTGTATACAAAGTATGTCTTGATGATGTTGACGCTGCGGTTGGTTGAACGCAGTTTAACAGTAGTTTACGAAAAAATCATGAATGTGTATTTGAATGTTCATTTTAGTTGAATTTAAAGAAACATCTGAAATTGCTTTCAGAAAGAGAAACATAAAAAACTGTTATAGGACATTACGAACATCTTTAGTCAAGTACGACACATTTTAGTGGCTTGGCTTGGTTTGCCGTGTGTTCAACTGTGTACTTGTCTATTAGTCATAAAGTCAAATGGCATATGTATGTCTGCGCTGTAAAATATGTGTTGCCAGTTAAGTTATAATCATCCACAGAGAAGGTGATATATTATTTTTTCCTAACACATTATGCTATGTAAATGGATCGAAATTTACTTTCATATTATTACATACCCAAAACTCTTATTACTACTAATCATACAATTTATAATGAGCAAAGAATATAAAAGAATTTATAAAAAAATTATTTAAATAAAAGAATGAACGTAGGGAAGATAAAGTACATTGCTCCCATATCATTTTGTTCGACGTATTGGTCCTTGAGTGAGATATAATGTATAGTTACAGTACTTCGTATACCATTTTTTAAACTGTCTGTTTGTTTTTTGCTGGCTTCTCTGGTTAGTGAGATACAAATTTATGTAAAGTTGTTCATACACTGAGCATTCAAACAGGAAGGCTTTAAAACGTCAAACACAATGATGATGAAGGCTTAAAAACGCGTGGTCATATGATGAGTTATAGAGTGCACAACACTCATAAACCAAACTACATAACTTATGTTCTTGAGAAAAAACCTAAGAATCATAATAATTTTGAGGAAATGCTTACATTACTATACTGGGTAAGTTGTATGGTCCGGAGTAAATATATATTGTATGTAAGCAAAGACAAAAGTGCACCCATACTGTCATATCATAGAACGATTTCAGGAGAAAAAAGGTGAGTGAGAGAAGACAACTCTAGTTTTCTGTGGCTGGTAGTTAATACAGTTGACTGAACCATAATCCATTGAAAAATGAGCTGTTCTGTAAAACATTTAATGCCAGTTTTTCCTTTTATCACTGAACTCCTTTTCCCTCTCTCTTGTAAAATAGTTCAAAAGAAAAGTTGTCCAAAAAGAAGTAAATAGTCGGTTACTGCTGCATAAAAAGGCATTTAAGTACGTTTGGAGTAAGGCACATACATCGGAAATAAGAGCTGCTAACTACTAACTGCTATGGACATAAACTAGACCATATTATCATGAAACATTAAGCTATATTATGCAACTCAGATCAGAAGAAACCCACTTCACCTTCCTTTTTTTGTTATTTGCCAAGTATAAAATGTTAGCATGTTTTCTGACAGTAGTTCGACCGACTGTGCGTACAAGCTTAATAATAATGTGTAATAATTCTTTAGAATGGGAAGCTATTATGCAAAACTGTATGTGGCCATTACCTTTTTCCGCTCCTCCCGGAGTCTGTACTTGGCTGTAAACATGGAGGGTCGTCGGTTGTTGCCGGAACAAAGACCCCCAAAAATGGAGGTCGTGGAGGACAATCCACAAACACTTGAAGACATCATGAATGGCTGAGTAAATGAATGACTTGCGTTGAATATAAAAAGTTATCCACGAAAGATTAAAAATTGTGAATTTGTAGATATTTTCAAATCGTTTCTCTAAATCACATGAGAATAAATTATTGTGGATACAGTACTTCTCAATACTTAATCTTGACAGTAGCACACAAATAGTAATAACGATAAATAGATTCCTTATGTACTTCGCGTCACTTGTTCTCCTTCTTTCCTATTTGCTTGTACATAAAATTATAATATTTTATAGGCAGCAACTGTGTTTGTGCAGCCAAAAAAGTGAGCTGCTCAACACGGCATTATCATGATAATGGGTTTATTTTTTATTTGTCTTCTTTGTCACCATTTTTAACACTCTGTTATACACATTGGTAATATTCCGTTTTTCAAAATGTTTAAAAGACGTACGTACACAAAGAGAGAAAACAAATAATATGTGTGTAAAGAAACAAAAATTCCATTTGAACTCTGAAACCGAGCCAGATAGCGCAAAAATATTTTCGTGTAAAATAACCAAGATCACAAAATTAGATTGAGAAAATAAAAAGGGAAAAAATGTGTTTTCTTATTTTTTTATTCTTATTATTATTGAACTGCCTTCTTTTTCTTTGAATTGTGTCAAGTGGCAAGCAATAACCTAAAAGGGAATTGCACATTAACAAGATATTTATAAGTATTGCAGCAACACGACACGACAAATGACGAAATGAAGACGACGATGATGATGTGATGTTGATGATGATATGATCGCTTTTCTTTTGAAACCGATGAATGTATAATAGTATGTAGTGATGTGCGGTTTAGTTATATCGTGGCAGTGTGTCTCGTTAGTAATTCTTCGAACGAGCAAGCAATATCATCTACCAAGCAAGCACTGCTCATAAATGTGTATACACCATCGTTGTAGTACAACTTGTTTTTTCTTTCGTTTTGTACACTGTTTTTATGATTATTACTATTAGTCCTCTGCTCACGATGATGATGTGGTATCGTATCTTTGAAGCAGTACAGTTTCTTGTTGTTATTCTTGTAATATATCAATACAATATTGCATTACAATCTCAATCTTCTTATTTCTTATTTCCATACAGCAGCAGTCACGACACAAAAACTAGTGAATGTAGAATATTTTTACACAGTCTGCACCACCAGCATTACAGCATAAAAAACAAGTAGAAAGATACTATTTTGGCATGATTCCGCCACACCACCATTATTGTAATGTTTTCATGCTTGAGCTATATACACACATCAACTTTTTTGTTGCAGGGAAGGAGAGATGTATAAAAAACGGTTATATTTAATATGAGACTTTTTTCTCTAGTTTTATAGGATATGTGGCTGGAATCTGTCCAGAATCATCAGATGTGTCTTGTGTGTGTGAATCCTTTTCTTGCGTCTCTTTGGCTTTTAGGATTTTTATTATTTTTTTCTGTGCTCTTTTCAAGTTGTCAAGTGCTGCTTTCTGCTCTGCTGTGGTGGTACGCGGCAAGGAGACAGAATAGATCCAAACAATTCTTCAAACAAAGCAAGTCGCAAGAGAAGGATGGGAAGAAGGGAACGAGAAAATTTTATTCTGGTCTTTTTTTTTCGTTTCGTGTACGGGATTCCTCTCTGGTTAAGCTGAGAGTTATCCTTATACTGGAGTGTATGTAAGGTTGTATATTTTATCTTCCTTATTCCTCAGAAAAATGGTTAGGACTTTTGGGAGGTGGTGGGGAGCAGATGGTGAATTATTATTTCGTTGTTTGATATTCGTGGTGGATGTTAGTAATATAATGTATGATCCCCTTCTCCTTTTCAAGACGGGGTGCTTATATTGAAAATGTATTTTTGGTTATTTTCAAACGAAGTGGTATTTATATCGATGATAATGACGATTTTTCCAAAAATCGTTGACTGTGGTAATGCTATGTACTTGGCGTTGCTATTTATGATTACTTGGTATAGTCTTCTTCCTCTCTTTTGATCTGGTAATGATGTTGACGATTTAACTTGATGATGCTGCTGCTTGACGATCTCTGTGTATCACAAAAGAAATAAAGCATAAAATATTAACTTTCTAAAAATTGTACAACAATAGCAAAATTGCAATACATTTTTTTCAACTCTCGTCTGAATTATAAACGTCAAGAGGTATATAATAATTTGATAAAAAATGCGCGATATGGTTATAGTACTGCACATCGTCGTGCACATAATCTAGGTAAATTACAGTACAATTAGGAAATGTAAAAAGGACTCTTTATACAGATACAGAGGTTTTTATTATCAAACTTGATGCTACAGTTTTTTTCCCATTTACGTGAAGTAAATAAAATGTTTCAAAAGCGTGTAGGTAAACTGCACAGTCACCAACAAACAAACCTTTTAAAATATGTTACAGCAAATAAACGCTACACGGGTTATGGTCCCCAAAGTGCTATGAAGAAGATATGATGATGATGAGAAGGATGCTGCCGTTGCATCTTTATAAAAGACGATGATGATACCACACCGCTATTTCTGTTCTCATCGCTTTCGTCTTGTCGTAGGACTCTCTCACTTTAACTCTTTCTTATCTCTTTTCAAAATGTTTTACCATGTTATGATGATCATGTGCTCCTAATGTGTCATGTTCGCCTCAGTGAGAGAACACGACTTTTTTAGAGTTGACTGATACATCATCAACTGTAAATGGTGGCAGGGGCATGACAAGCGGATGCATTACAAGGTGCTTGCTTTTGCTATGTGTCTATTCATATGAGTATATTATGGGGATAATGTGATAAAAAGAATAAGAAAATTTTCTGACAATGAGTGAACAATGTACATACACATTTTTTTATTCACGTAGCCAAAGCAAGAGTATCAACCACTTTATTCATAATATTTTTTTTGGAATAAAAGTACAAATATGAATATGCGTACAGATATTATGCACTTTATATCCTTTTTTACATCTATAACAGTTCCTGATATTGTGCCTATAAGCACGTTTCCTCGTACTTTTCAAGTCTCACTGACTGACTTATGATGACAGTAAAAGTGGCACGATTTGATTTTGACAAGTAAAGCAGCACCAGCAGCTCAACTCTTGTCAGAAAAGGTAATAATGCTGCTGGTGTGTGTTTGTTGGAACGAGTGAGTGAGTTTGGTGTGAGACACCGTAAAATCACATAATCCACGCAACTTACTTGACTAGATCGTTTTATTATTATTAATATTGTATACATACCATACATATTACTTACACTTGCAAAAAAGATGTAAAGGTATTTTTATGACGATATCATAGTTATGATTGTTGTGTTGCTGTTGCTCCGTATAAATTTCTAATCTTATAGGAAAACTTTTTGTTAAAGGGATGAAGTCTCTAGCTTGTATTCAAATATGAATAAACATGACTGTTCGAATTTCAATACAAGTTGTGCGCAATCACACGCGCTCATGTGGCATTAGATTAGAGAAGATCAGGAAGGTTGGTAAACTCAGTAACTTGACGGCCCTAAAGTGAACTCTTATTGCTTCTTAATATGCACGAAGAAGAGGTAAAACCTTTTTCACGATGTGACAGCTTGAAAAGGGATTTTTACTTCGAAAAATTTCATCCAGTATGAAATATATGTACAAACAAAAAAAATAGAAAAAAATATCATTTATTCCTGTCAGTAGAAATATGGATAAAAATGATAAAAGTTAAGAATGTGAGAATAAAAACGCTTAATCGCAAATTTACGCAAATTCCGTGTGAAACGACTATATATATTTGCGTACTTATCTATAAAATTACTTCTGTGTGTTGGTAGAATACACAAAGTTTTTTTTTGGTTTATGTGAAAAATTCGGCAGATGATTACTATCGTTTGAACACTTGCTCAACTGTCAACATGCCCAACAACCACATAGCTAAGGATACTTACATTTAAACCCTTTCATATACGACCAAAATGTACTATAAACACTTGCACGTACATTGTACAAAGAACCGGATCTAATTTAACTTTTTTTTTGTTCACGACGCTGCCACACCAAATAAAAGTAGCAGTCTATGTAACGCAATGTAATATGAGGACAGGACGCGTCGTGTGTGTGGAATTACAACAAAGGAAAACCACTTCACAATAGAATTTACGGTAATTATTTTCACTTGAGTAGAATCAGAGGTATATTAGCAGTATCATAGAAGATTTTTTTAATGCTTACTGTTTGAAAACTTATTGTGCGTTTTTTTGCGTTCAACATGTTTAAATACTCCAATCATTTCAATGTACCCTGTGTTCTTTGTATTTCAATATACTTACCAATATGTAGTTTTACTTTCTGTGATATGCTTATATTCTTATCTTAACATCAAAATTTTCTAAAACTCCTTCCAGCAATATATTTAAATCATTGCCGGCTAAATTTAATTCTATTCAATATGATAGTTATAGTAGTAGGAAGGATGTTATGAACATGTAATGCAATATTCTTGTAGGTAGGCACGTTGGAAGTCTCATCAATTGGATTACAGCACAGTAAAAGTTTAACCTTAATGTTAGCATGCAACACAAACCATGTCATTGCATTTTTTATACTTTTGGGATTTTGGAGCAAGGTATTTTTATGTTATGTTGGTACAATGCGAGCTTGAACTTTCCTTCCTTTACACCAACTTTTGACGGTGGAAACGGATATATTTAGACTGTATAGGTATATAGGCATAGTTATTTTTCCAAGACTGATTGACGTCATCATCATCGCATCGCATACTATGCAGCAATTTTTACTTTATATTTTGGTTGTTGTTGTTGCTTGTCTTGTATGAATGCTTATGACGATAGGATATAAAAAGATTTTTTCCTCAATATAATTTCACTTTTTATTTGTGACACATTGATTTCATGCTTCTTAGTCATTTTGACTAATGGAAAAAAAGAAATTTTGTGTATAATAATTCTGCAGGTGAATGTTATACTATTCAATATCCTCTTGATAATTTCGTAGTTAAATTTGTATCGATCATTTGAAAACTAAATAAAATTCATGACCCTCCCAACTTTTGATTTCATCTTTACAACATGCATACATTATGAAAACGTAAATCGTATAAATATGCTAAATAGCTTCAGTAAGTGCACGTACAAACTGCATGATCCTAATCACAATAATCAGCCAGTTATGCCTAAGTATGTATCTTGCTTCTTTATTTTTTGTCAATCAACAAAATCGTGAAAAAGATTCCACAAAGGAATTAGGCATGTTTGTTCTCTTTTTGTTGTTTTCATCATAATCATCATCTCTCAAAATAAATGAAAATCACGATTAAATATTCTGTGAGAGTGAATGACAGATATTGCGAGATGTCATGCTGTTGATGAAGATGATATTGATTAGTAATGAATATAAAAATGAACTTGCTTATTCTATACTATAATCCTGTAATGTAATGCTTCCCATTTCATTACATCAAGACACAATTCGCATGATTATCATAAAATTATTTTCTTAATCATAACTTTGCCTGACCGTGTTACAATCTATCTCAGAATATTATTCTTTTAACCCGCAAATTGTAATATTTCAGCAGAATAAATACTACCACGGAAGTTGTAATTCATATAGTTTTTGCAAAAAGACACACACAAGAGTATTGTTATGTAGGCGTTTTTTACTCATGTATCATAAAAAGCTGCTAATTACTGCAAGTGTACACATTTCAAAAATGAATATTAAAATGCACGTACAGTTATGTTATTTAAGTGTCATCATCATCAGCAATGAATATCAATTACTTACGCCTGACAGCACGGTAACGATAATGATTGAGCTACTTGATGCTATTTTGCTGTGCTGTCATTATTTCGATGCAAAAGAAGAAAAAAAGTGTGCCCTGATTGAACTGACCATGTATTTTATTTTATTGTGCATTAAGTACTCTGCATGTGGTGGTAAGTGGTAACCAACAACATGCCTATATAATTTTGTTTCTGTTACTGTATTTGGGTCTTTTCTATATTGATGATGATAATATAATGATGACGGTGATATGTGGTTTAAGGCAAAACAAAAGTAGCAACAATACCAGCAAAGTAAGTGGTGTTGTGTGGTTGATTTATGAAATAAGCCAATGTAGTAGTGGTGGTGTGGTAGAAGGCAGTAGCAGAGAGTGTGAGCACAGGATATTGCTAGTAATGATGTAGTAGAGAAGACCAGAAAGAGAGAGGCTAGAGTAATATATTTTTCTTTAGCAAGTAGCATGCTTGCACGTACCAACACAACAATTTACTGTTAGCAAAAGAGCAAAAGTTACCATCAAGCTTATGTTTCAGATGCATTGCAATTCTATACTCACTCTACTCGCTAACCATCATCATTATGATCATCATATTCAACGAGCTAGCTAAACTACATAATAATAATATGAGCAACACTAGTAGTTGTGTTTCTGATTGTGAATATAATCATTTCTTTCGTACACACAAAAATGTAGCATAAAAATATTATTAAGGAGTTCTGTTGCAGGTTGCAGCAGAGAAGGAGATCCTTCATAGATAGCCTTGATAATCCGCAAAATGTGATTTCTCTCTTTGGTGCCAAGATTTATGCCCAGATTATTAGACACGTTATATGTTTGTTATGCCGTGTGTTGTAGTACATGTAATAGCAATAACAATAACAGTAATATCGTTTTCCTACATGCATGCTTAAAGGCCCTTTTTTAGTAGGCGTATTGTGTGCATGGCTTCTTTGAGGGGATTGGGAAGATTACATTTAATGTTAACATATAACCCTTTTAAACGAAAAAAGTCTTAGGTTTCCCTAAAATAATAAAAAATGGGAGCTATTTTTTATAGTAAAGTATTGAAGGAGTTGTTTGTAAAAATTTGTTTTTAGCAGAATAAAAAAAATATTTTGAAATTGTACATCTGTTTGTGTGTGAGTAGCCATTGAATCACTTTAATTCTATTACACCAAATAAGTATAAGTATAGAATGTGTACAGTATGCACACACAACACAAGACACAATTTTGTAAACTTGTGTTTTAAGTAAATTCTGTTGTAAAGAAAATATATGTGCTTGTAACTTGTGTTTGTGTGTTGTTATTTCTAACTGAGCATTTTGTACGGTATAAAAATTGACATGTGCCTGCGAGGAAATTGAGATTACAATCTGTGTACGTGTTTGTAGGCAGTGTAGGCAGGCACATATGACGACGTAGTAATTCTGGTAACGTCTTTTCATTTCTTCTTGCTCGACTCGACTCCATCCACACACCAGCAGCACCACACTTTATTTTGATGTCTGTTTCCGTTGTTGTTGCCCTGCTCACTCCAATCTACACTTCTACACTGCCTCTTTTTGCCTGTCTCGGCTTCTCTTTCTAGCTGCCTTTTTGCTGCTAACTCTGTCTAAATGTATCAGATTCTTCTAGGAAGTTGAATGAAATGGAATGTGTGCAATCGATCAAAGTGCTAACCAGAAAACTTCTTCAAATCACCCAGTCAGAAGTTGAAGAAGAAAATAAGAGAGAAAAGGAAAAAATTGTATGGTACATATACTTTCCTCAAGCTACATTATATGTATACAAATTCACAGCATGCTTATAAATATGTATTTTAGCATCACTGGTCACTACTCACTTTACTAACTGCCTTGTCTCTTTGAAGGATGAGAATGAATGAACGATTGAATGACTACAATGCTGACCAGTGCAGAAAATATCCTTTTTTGCGGATTCATATATGTAGTTTTGTGCATGGTAATGGCATACTATAGAGACCAAGCCGACCAACCAGTAAGCCATCCTTATGAATACTATAACTTTACACAGAGAAAAAGACAAGTGGTATTTTCCTGCCTTTTATATATCAGTATTTTTTTGAGTTGGTCGACTTGAATGGCTATAGTCTCTCTCTACCCTTTTCTTTCATTCAATGGGTTAAATGAACCGATTCCGGTAGATCATTTTTGTGCGTAGACATTTTCCTTTAAATACCACCACCATCACACTTTTTATTTTGTATGGCAGTGCAGTGCATGCATAGTACCATTTTATTCATTCATTGAGAGAAGTTTGCATTGAATAGCACTATACAACAGCGAGCTCTAGTTTTTATTAATGATGAATGATTTACTTAAGCAGCAGTCTAACATCAGCATCATCAGCAGGATGCAATCTTGTTAGTACAAAGAAGATGTGGATGGGTAATATGATATAACGTTTATCTGGCCATGATAAGTATAATTCTAAAAGATATGCTATTCTAATACAATGCTTGAAATGAACAAAATGCATGGTGTTTGTTAGTAATAATTTTTGAAATGTAATATTTAACACTCACAGCCTTTT
>JAQFZG010003292.1:0-13986 GCA_034695465.1 Entomobrya nicoleti | reverse complement strand
GTTAAAATCCAACCTGACTTTAGCTACGTGATGGTTCAGCTGGTTCAGTTGGGTTAAAATCCAACCCGACTTTAGCTAAGCGATGGTTTAGCTGTTTCAGCTGGGTTAAAATCCAAGCCAGCTCTAGCCAGTTATAGTTAAGTTAGGTTAGGTTAAAATTTAACCCAACTTCAGCGCCCATGTCTATTGGGTAATAATTTCAGTTTATGTCTAGCCTTCACGTAGTCAAGTTAGGGTAGGTCAAGCTTTTTTTTCGTATTGGTTAGGTTAGGTTAGGTTATGTTAGCAAAATGGAATTTTAGCAAAAGGTCGTGCTGGCAAATCGGATTGTTAGAAAATTTTACATGTTAGCAAAACGTAATGTTAGCAACGGGCGTAGACCCGTTAATTCTATGTAAGGTTGAATGCTTTTATCTAACACTAAGTATAAGTATAGAAGAGCATTATCAACCAACATATATGTAGGTTGCTTTCGCAAGGCAACATGTCATAAAGTGTCACAATCATGTCATAAGGTGCCCCAATCATGCACCATAATGCCCCAAACATTCTCCAATCATGCTTCAAGATGCCCCAATCATGTCATAAGGTGCCCCAGTCATGTCATAAGGTGCCCCAATCATGTCATAAGGTGCCCCAGTCATGTCATAAGGTGCCCCAATCATGTCACAAGGTGCCCCAATCATGTCATAAGGTG
The DNA here is from genome assembly GCA_034695465.1 of Entomobrya nicoleti. Lineage (NCBI taxonomy): Eukaryota > Metazoa > Arthropoda > Collembola > Entomobryomorpha > Entomobryidae > Entomobrya > Entomobrya nicoleti. Next base: position 13,289 of record JAQFZG010003292.1, on the reverse strand, counting down.
CCCAAATCATGTCATAAGGTGCCCCAAACATTCTCCAATCATGCTTTAAGATGCCCCAATCATGCCCTAAGGTGCCCCAATCATGTCATAAGGTGCCTTAATCATGTCATAAGATGCCCCAATCATGTCATAAGGTGCCCCAATCATGTCATAAGTCGCCCCAAACATTCTCCAATCATGCTTTAAGATGCCTCAGTCATGCCCTAAGGTGCCCCAATCATGCCAAAATAATGCCCTGAGATGCTCCAAACATTCTCCAATCATGCTTTAAGATGCCCCAATCATGCCCTAAGATGCCCCAATAATGCTCTCAGATGCCCCAATAATGATTTAAGATGCCCCACTCATGTCCATAGGTGTCACAGTCATGCTCTAAGATGCTCCAACCATGTGATAAGCCGCATTAATGCCCTAAGGTGCCCCAATAAAGCTCTATGATGTCAAACCATGTCATAAGGTGCCCCAATCATGTCACAAGACGCCAAAATCATGGCTTAAGGTGTCCGTCATTGGCCACATCGTGTGTTATGTTGTCATAAAGTGTCTAAATCTTGTCTTTAGTTGTCCTGAGATCTCTTAGGGATGTCCTAAGCTGCCCTAACAATGCCCTAAGGTGCCCTAATCTAGAAAACTGGACATTATTTGTCCAGTGGGCTCATTTAGTATACTACAAATAAATTAAAATTGTCAAATAACAATGGTCATTAAAATATGATTATAAATACAATAAATTCCTCCAACATCGAGAGATTGAGGATTCCTTTAAAACATTTAAATTAGCAATTGCATTAATAATTTTGTTTTTTGAAATTGCAAGTCTTGATAATAACGAAAAAGCTGAGGTCCTGCGATTTGCATGGAAGTCTCTCACTGTCCACTCAAAAATCATTTCAGACGCACTGTATCGCATGATTATCCTAAAACAGTCATTGTATGTAACACAAATGTCATTATAAGCCTTCACTTCCTATCCACACGTTCCGAATCTCGAAGATATTAAATTAGCATTACACATTAATTCTCATCGTCGCCATTTAATTTTACCCCATTGAACTCGGGACGGAGTAAAATACTTAACACTAGACGTTGAATTGTACTTGGGCACTATATCTTTAATTTTGAATGAGAGAACGAGGTGATCACTTGAGGTTATCTCAAAAGGTTTCTGCACATTGCTCACAAAATCTTCTGTCGCTATGCAGTGATCTGGCCATGACCTGTAGCCATTTCCAGTACCACAAAACGTATAAGTGTCAGTAGGCAATCTTTGCACATCAATAAAATCCACTTCAGTTTCGCTGCACATTCGTTGAAGTTCAGTAAAATTGCTTTGTTTAGGAGAAACATTGAAATCACCAGCTATAACAGTTGGCCCACAATGATCACTGATCATATTCTGTAGCATATTGTAGTATGTGAATATTAATTCACTATTCTGCGAAGTATTACATGGGATATACACATTTATCAGTAACAGGTTCCCATAGTCCTATTGAAATTCAGTAGATAATATTCGAGGGTCATCTTTTTTAACAGTGAGCATTGCTGTTTTGTACTCTTTCTTGACTATTATCGTTGTGCCCTAAATGGTCTACCTCGCCCTGAATTTTTATTTGGTTTCATTGCCGATGAAGTTATACACTCGCAATCCGGAAAAAGTGATGACACTAAATTTTCTTTAAAGTCGAATAGCCATGTTTCTTGTAATAGTAAAATGTCAAAGTCAAGGCAAATTGTAGTAGGCCACGGCGCATTAGTTTTTAAAAAATTACAGTTCCAGGTTCAAATTTTCATAGTGATTTTTTTTCAAACCATCGGTTTTCCTCATTGAGAAGGGCCTAACGAATGCATTTTCACTCCAGAAATGCGGCTGAATGACATTCTTAAAAAATTGACCAAGTTCCTTTTCCGCTAACAAAAACGTGACTTTAAAAGATGTGAAAGCGTCGTAGCGTGATCTAATGGTTTCCACACTGTCGTGGGAATATTCTAATATTTTTGACTTTATATCTTCCATTAGATCATCTGGTGTCGTCTGGGAAGTGCATCTTGTCACAAAAAGGGTTCCTTTTTTCGGTTTGTTAAACCGTTGAATGGCTTTTATTGCAGAATCCTGTGAACTGCCCACTGCAGACAGAACCTTCCTTGGCTTTTTATTCTTTTGGACAATATTCCAGGAGCCTGCTTTTCCTTAATTGATTCAATATTCCTTAAAGCAGCTATTTGGGATTCCAATGCTGTTGAGTTCAGAGGACGGCACCTCCTCAATCATTTTTTCTATTCCCCAAAGTTTAAAGAGCTCATCAAACTTCTCCTGGTATAGTTTCACCTGGAAATCCTTGGTTGTATTACGTAGACGTCGATCTGCAGCAAAATAGTTCGAGGGAAGCTTATCTTTGCAGCCAGTTATCCAAGGTAAGGCCACTGGGTAACGGCCATCTGTCAAATGTTGGACAGTTGGCAGCTTCTGTGTGGAGGCACCTAACTCTTGTTTGCTGTTATCCCCTATATCTATGCGCAATAACAAAATTCAAAAAAATTTAACAGCGATCAAAAACTTTTATCCGGCTAATTTAAAATGCTCTGACTGTAAATTATCTGAACCTTCAGCTTTGTAAATCTATAATCACTCTAACACATCAAGACTAATTTTACTATCGATAAATCGTATATCGTTATCGTATTGTTGCTGTTTGATATTTATTCTTGATTATAACAGCTCTGTCCCCAAATCTTCAGCCTCGCACTAAGTTTCTATTGCTTTTCATTGTTGATGAAGTTATGCATTTGCAATCTATAAATACCGAAGACACTAAATTTTACCCAAAGTCAAATAGCTACGTTTCTTTTAAAATAAAAATGTTAAAGTCAAGGCCAACAGAAGTAACCCATGGTGCATTAGGTTTTTAAACTACACTCCCATGTTTAAATTTTATAGTTGATTTATGTTTGAAACTACCAGTTTTCTTCATTGAGAAGGGCTTCACAAATGCATTTTTACTCCACAGATATGGCTCAATTACTGCTTTAAACAATTAGCCTATTTCTTTTTGCCAACCAAAACGTTACTTGTGGGTATCTTATGTTGAGTTGATGGACTCCACACATTATAGTGAATATTAAGGTAATTGTAACTTGATTTCTTCTTTAAGGTCATCAGTTGTAGTCGGTGGAGCGCATCTTGTTACAAAAAGAGTTACCGTTTTTGGTTTTTATAGTTGAATTGTTTTAATCTTCAGAGCTGCACCCTGCATATATAATCTTTCTTTTTTTCTTTAGAACGATATTCCAGGAATTTTCGTTTCCCTCATGTTCAGAACGTGACTATCTTTAACCTGTCGTTTAAATTGTTTGTATTCAATTCTTATCAAATAGCTCTTCTGGCTTCCTATACAAAGTATCGTACAGTGTCTGTGTTGACACCTATGATCAACTTATTGTACCATTTCTTTTTACCAATTTTAATTGAAATATTATTGCATAGCAAAAATCCATAATGCACACGAGGAAGAAGCTGTGTGCTTGACACATCATCGATGATGTGGAAGCATTTTCCTTTCTTGTATTCACCTTAACCTTAACTGTGCCTGTGTGTACCATAATGTACATTATCTCCGGCACATTCTCCTTTGCTTACTTACTTCTTGCTTTTTAGCCAACAAGGCTGTACGTCTCCTGTAACATGAAATAATTTGTGTGACCTTTTGACCTTTTCTTTAACTCAACACATAAATTCGCTAATTGTGTGTGAGCAATAAATTACTTATTTAACTATTCGAAAACCCAAATTACCTGTGTTTTTTTCATATAATTTATTCGTGCAACTTGTCAGTTTAATTCGAATTTTACACATCATTTTATTTCTACAAATTTGCCGGTGAAATTTATGAACAGTTTTTTTTCCGCATACTTTGATCATTTCATCAGATAATTTATTCTGAGTTTTTCTCTTTAAAAACGTGGTCCTTCGTATCATTTGAACATATTTATTCAATCACATCGCAAACACCTCAATTGATTCCATATTCCTTATAGCAGCTATTTGGGAGTAGATGGAGATATCTGGTCGGGCGGACCCTTCAGCTTTATTCGTATATCGTTTTAAAACCACAATTTTCTCTGGTCGTTGTTTAAAATTATTCATTCCTTTATTGTATGAGCTTGTGGCTGCCAGTCAGTACACTATTAATTCGCAAAGTAAGAGCAACCTATAATGATGCGTTTAGGTCTAATTTTTAAAACAATTCGGCGAGCAGGTGTAAGTGCAATGTTTGTCTAATTAGGAATAAAAGGTATTACGGCTATCTACAGAAGAGCTTCATACTCAATACTATGTCGAGTTGCCAACAGTGAAAACTTGCTGGTCTCAAGTGTTTACAATTCAAACGTTTTTCTAAAATCCTCCCTGTTCAGTTCGTGGTGTAATAATCTGTTAGTGCCTAGTCAAAATGCTGATGATTTCATTGAATTGTTAAGTGAATCTTTTATGACGTAATTATTAATGTAAAATGTTTGTATCATAATTCGTGCCTATAAGGAGTCCGAAACCAGCCACTCTATTGACGAGAGGTGTGGGTTGGACAGGGGCAATATATTGTGTGTCTAAAACCTGACTGTTTATTTTATATTTGTTTACTTAACATATGAACTCTATCGTTTGTATTACCTATGAAACATTACCTTGTATTACCTGCGAAAACTAATAAAAACATTGAAATGTATGACAAGATTCTGATTGTCCAAACATCTGATTGTCTTCTATTTAATTGAACTCTGCACTACAGTTACGCTGCATATTGTAATTTTCGAGCAGTTCGACAAAATTCTCGGAAGATTTTGTTTGGTTGATTATTTAAGATAAGCAGATTTTTCTACGAGAAATTTTTCCGAGTGGTGTTTAATATCTGACGTGTATATGGCATGTATGTATGTGTGTATATGCAATTACATTACAATAACAACTAATTACAAGGATATAAATTACAATTTAATCCTAAATGGTGATACTAAAATATAAAAATAAAAATAATAATAACAAAGCAGAAAATCGAGAATAAATAATAATGTTAAAACTGCTAATAATTTATATTTAGTAAACGTTTAAAATGAAACAAATGTAGAGTTAAATTAGTTTCTAATCCATAAATAATTAATTATGTTGAACTCCTCTTTGTACACAAAAATGTTATTTCTAATCTTTGCTAAATGAGTGAGAGTTTCTTTGAAAGCGGGAAGCCAGAATGATATTTCACACAGGAGTACGATTGTATAGTACCACCAATGACGACTGAATTTGGGAAAACAGTTGTTTTCTACAGTAACAGCATCTTACTATGGAACAAATTTTTTTAGCGAAGATTTTTTTTAAATTGACAATCTGATTTATGTTAGTTCTCTTCGTTAGTAGAATTAGGGAAATAGTTAAATGAAGCTCTTGCGAAATTTTATTATTCTTATCTCCGGCACATTCTCCTTTGCTTACTTACTTCTTGCTTTTTAGCCAACAAGGCTGTACGTCTCCTGTAACATGAAATAATTTGTGTGACCTTTTGACCTTTTCTTTAACTCAACACATAAATTCGCTAATTGTGTGTGAGCAATAAATTACTTATTTAACTATTCGAAAACCCAAATTACCTGTGTTTTTTTCATATAATTTATTCGTGCAACTTGTCAGTTTAATTCGAATTTTACACATCATTTTATTTCTACAAATTTGCCGGTGAAATTTATGAACAGTTTTTTTTCCGCATACTTTGATCATTTCATCAGATAATTTATTCTGAGTTTTTCTCTTTAAAAACGTGGTCCTTCGTATCATTTGAACATATTTATTCAATCACATCGCAAACACCTCAATTGATTCCATATTCCTTATAGCAGCTATTTGGGAGTAGATGGAGATATCTGGTCGGGCGGACCCTTCAGCTTTATTCGTATATCGTTTTAAAACCACAATTTTCTCTGGTCGTTGTTTAAAATTATTCATTCCTTTATTGTATGAGCTTGTGGCTGCCAGTCAGTACACTATTAATTCGCAAAGTAAGAGCAACCTATAATGATGCGTTTAGGTCTAATTTTTAAAACAATTCGGCGAGCAGGTGTAAGTGCAATGTTTGTCTAATTAGGAATAAAAGGTATTACGGCTATCTACAGAAGAGCTTCATACTCAATACTATGTCGAGTTGCCAACAGTGAAAACTTGCTGGTCTCAAGTGTTTACAATTCAAACGTTTTTCTAAAATCCTCCCTGTTCAGTTCGTGGTGTAATAATCTGTTAGTGCCTAGTCAAAATGCTGATGATTTCATTGAATTGTTAAGTGAATCTTTTATGACGTAATTATTAATGTAAAATGTTTGTATCATAATTCGTGCCTATAAGGAGTCCGAAACCAGCCACTCTATTGACGAGAGGTGTGGGTTGGACAGGGGCAATATATTGTGTGTCTAAAACCTGACTGTTTATTTTATATTTGTTTACTTAACATATGAACTCTATCGTTTGTATTACCTATGAAACATTACCTTGTATTACCTGCGAAAACTAATAAAAACATTGAAATGTATGACAAGATTCTGATTGTCCAAACATCTGATTGTCTTCTATTTAATTGAACTCTGCACTACAGTTACGCTGCATATTGTAATTTTCGAGCAGTTCGACAAAATTCTCGGAAGATTTTGTTTGGTTGATTATTTAAGATAAGCAGATTTTTCTACGAGAAATTTTTCCGAGTGGTGTTTAATATCTGACGTGTATATGGCATGTATGTATGTGTGTATATGCAATTACATTACAATAACAACTAATTACAAGGATATAAATTACAATTTAATCCTAAATGGTGATACTAAAATATAAAAATAAAAATAATAATAACAAAGCAGAAAATCGAGAATAAATAATAATGTTAAAACTGCTAATAATTTATATTTAGTAAACGTTTAAAATGAAACAAATGTAGAGTTAAATTAGTTTCTAATCCATAAATAATTAATTATGTTGAACTCCTCTTTGTACACAAAAATGTTATTTCTAATCTTTGCTAAATGAGTGAGAGTTTCTTTGAAAGCGGGAAGCCAGAATGATATTTCACACAGGAGTACGATTGTATAGTACCACCAATGACGACTGAATTTGGGAAAACAGTTGTTTTCTACAGTAACAGCATCTTACTATGGAACAAATTTTTTTAGCGAAGATTTTTTTTAAATTGACAATCTGATTTATGTTAGTTCTCTTCGTTAGTAGAATTAGGGAAATAGTTAAATGAAGCTCTTGCGAAATTTTATTATTCTTAAGTGACTTGGTCATGTAAAGAATTTGTTATGTATGTAACGTGTTATGATTTCTGTCACTCTAATAAAGCTTCAATGCAATTCAAGTCAATAGTTTGTCAGCGTATTATACACGCATTCATGACCGTCGGTAATGTAATTTGTTTACGATTTTTTTATAATACAGTGAAATGACACGTGGTGAGATTAAGAATAAAAAAACCACACTTGAATGTAGTTCGCATTCAAAGGACATTGCCTTCTCGCAGTTAGATTTAAATGTGGTTAATGTTGTCAAAATAAGGTCACAATTTTCTTCACGTTCTAGCTATCAACTAGTAATTTTGTTGTTATTGTTGTTGTTGTTGTAAGACAATGCGATTAAAACATCTTGCCTAGAAACCACGGTTTTGGTGCAGATTTTCCAAATAGGCAGGCATTCCGTACCAAACTTCAACAACACTCCGTCTACTTGACATCATCATCAGCAGCAGACTGATCGATCAATTTCAATGTGACTCAACTCAAAAACAAACAGCTTAGGTATTGTGTAACCCTAAAAAGGAAAAAAGATGGAACTCTGCGTAGAAAAGTTTATTGAAGCTCCATTCAAAACAAAAGGTGAAGACGACCTTTGGTGTGCGAATCTATACATTGGTTCAGTCTTTTAAAAAGTATTGGGTATACTACGAAAATTTTATCGAGTAAAATTGTACCGGTTAATTGATCAGAATTTTGACTTACTAAAAGGATATCCCTCGAATTCTGTATTTTTCGTTCTGTGTTGCATACACTGGGAGACAAAAAATCTCGTTAACAGAATCAAAGACCACGAACGCGATTAAAGTTGGAATTGCCTTTTGCTGGGCCAGCTATATGCTGAGGCTGACTGAGGCCTTTCAATCATTTGATGTTTGTTTACACGTAAAAAATCTATGTATTTTGTATGGGACAATTGATGATTTAGCGAAGGTCGTAAGACCTGAAGATAAATCTTAATTGAACGAAGAATCGAAGGGTATGAAATGAGCCGTATCTTTGAGCCTCGGGATAAATGCAGCTGATTTAAAGTGAGGGAAAATGCAAATAAGTTTCACACCTCACGCAAAGAAATAAAGTAGATAGAATTTTGTAAAAGAAAACCATTCTTCTAGAAGCGATTGGTTAATTTATTAAGAATAGAGTAATCAAACCTTTGAAATTAATTTGTACAAGCCATCTTATGTTACGAAATAATGTTCAAATATCAGTTACAATTATAATCTCGTTATAAATTCAATTGTACCCTTTTTACTAGTTACGTTTGGCTAATGCCGATCTATGAATGAAAATAATTAAGAATTAGAAGAATCGAAGAGTAGATTATGTATGAAATGGGTGGGTTGAGGAGGGCTCATTTATACTCTTCGATTCCTTGTACGAAATGAGCCGACGTTTAAAGTTTTTAAACCGTCCTGGAAGATAACACCACTGATGACACATTAGTTTTAGAACAATGGCGCTGGTAATAACGTGAAAATGTGTTGGGACTGCTCCAGTCTCCCAATTTTTGAATATCGCAAAAGATATTCCCCTAGAAAATGCTGATGAAGTAAATGCCCCACTTAAAGAATGAGATTTGAAAGCCTCTGTGTCCACAGCACTTTTTTGCATGTAATCAAGAATCCATCTCGATATTGTATTTGTTGTCACCGGATGTATGGTTTCAAAATGGAAATGATAAGCTTTGTACAGTTTCGTTTCTTCTTGGACACGCTAATATAATAATTCAGAGTGGTAACGACACACATTTGTTGATTTTCGTCATACTTGGGAAAAAGTATTCCGGCTGGACTCCAGGACGTGATGTCTTGGTTAAATGCACTTGTCCAAATACTATCCCATCGTTTCGCACCAGCATACCAGTCAAGTCCAATGAACATATATCTGAGCTTCGGCAAGCCTTTGTCAATGCTAATAAACATACTAATTTTTTGGAGAGTTCCTTGAAGTCAAGGTTATCGTTAGACGGGAGGGTTTCCAGATACTTAACGAGTAATCCTGGATCTCATGTTGACTTGTAGCGGGGCTGTGGGGGGTTTAGGTTAAAAATACCTTTGAAAAACTTGATTACGTTGGGATGGCTTCCCACTGGAACAGTATTGATTGCTGGAAGATGGTAAGATTAATAGTGTTGTAAGCCAGTTTTTTGTGAAAAAGATTAGCAAGATAATTAAGCACTTCTTCTATAGTTGCCTAAATGGGATTGATATTCCGTTCAGTACACCAGCTATTAAATCCTTTCCAGATTTTAGGATCTGCAGAAACAATGTTCTCTTGTCGCTGTTGGACGAAATTGGCCAGACGGCCAGGCTGAGCCTGTTCTGAAGTATCATCGGATGAGGGTTTCCCAGTGGGTCGGTAAGTATTGTGTTCATCTCGGGGAGAAGCCGAGGGTAATCCACAATTGAATTTAGCAGGCTGGGATACCAAACTTGGTTTTGCCAGCATGGAGCTACCAGGATCACCTCCGTATTGTCTTGAAAACATTTCCTGATACACTTGCCCACCATGCAAAACGGGGGAAATATTAAGCTTTCCCGTTGAACGTGGACATATTTACTGTGAATGTGTGTAATGCACCCGTGCATTCCGCGTCTGGCTTCCAGCTCCAATATTCTAGTAACTGGTGGTTCGTCCTGTCGGCGAACAGATCGACCTGGCAGTGGAATTTGGAAATAATTGACTGAAAGCTTGTTATGTTTAATTTCCAACTGCTGTTGTCGAATTGATTTCGTGATTTCCAATCTGCTCGTGTGTTCAATGAGCCTGGGAGATAATCTGCAGTTAACCATAGTCTCTTCTGAAGACACCATTCCCATATTTCTAATGCCAGCTGATTGAGAGGTTGTGATTTGGTTCCCACTAGTTTATTTATGTATGATACTGCAGTCTTGTTGTCCAGTCGAAGTTTCACTGCAGCCTCTTGTTTCCAAAATGTATTTATTGCCAGAAATGCAGCAAATAGTTCTAATTGGTTTATATGTGGAAATCTTTTCAAATCTACTTGCTTCCACCTTCCCCCAGTTTCTCCGTACTTGCAACATGCTCCCCATTCACGTAGACTGGCGCTGATTCTATCTCTAGATTGTGGTATTCGGTAGCTATTGGAGTGGGAGGTAGTTGTTTGGCGTTTTTATCCACCACCGGAGTTCGGACTTGACATCTTCCGTCAGTGATATCTTGTTTTGTGCTTTGACAAGTAGCAGCTGACTAAGTCGAATCTTGAGGGTACGATATGACAACTTGGTGGAGATGATTTCACATTTTGGGGTTGGCAAGAAGAATGTGTGTGCCATGGAGTCTATCCCCACTCCAAAATACTCAATGTTTTGTACTGGAGTTACAATTGGGCGCTCGTTATTAATTATGAAACCAGCTGACTGAAACACTTGTACCACTTTTTGAAAAGCCCTTTCTGTGGTGGATTTGTCGTTATCAGTAATAACGATGTCATCAAGATAAATTATGATTCTAATTCCTTGCTTTCTGATCACTGAAACTAATGGTTTTGTTAACTTTGTAAATGCAAACGGAGCTGATTACAGACCGAAAGATAAGCAACGAAATTGATATGTGATCCCTTTCCACTGAAACTGTAAATATTTTCTGTGTGACCGATGAAGAGGAATTGTAAAATACGCATCCTTCACATTAATTTTAGCCATCCACATATTTTTGCATACGTGACATATCATGTCACGTACCATTCCAACTGATTCCATATTAAAATGTTCTTGCACTACATACTTATTTAACGGTTTTAAGTTTATAATAGGACGCCACGATTTTCCGTCTTTTTTTGGAAGTACAAAAATTGAATTGATAAAGTGTGCCTTATCAGTAATTTCAATAGCAAGTTTTTCCAGCATTTGCTTAATTTCTAACGTAATTATGTTATCCTTATCACTGGAAACCTGGTGTGGCGGATTGGTCAAATGTAGTGGATCACTTGAAAATGGAATTAAGTATCCATCCACACAGCCAAGTACCCATGTGTCAACTGTAATGCTCTTCCAGTAATTTCAAAAATATTTTAAACGACCACCCACTGAGTTTGGAATTAACTTTTGCATACCTTTGTAATTAGAACCAAGTTGTTTATTCAAAGTGAATGTTGATTGACGCCCGAAGTTGGGTTGGGTTCTAGAGCCACGGTTATCATAGGGTTGGAATCGCCTTCCCCGGTTGTTTCCAATGTTCCATGACTGGCGGAACTTTGTTCGGTAGGAAAATAAAGGATTAGGAGCTCCTAATCCCAACTCTTTCTTGGCCTCGGAAGCCTCTTTGATAGACTTTCTAACTGTTGGCCCAAATACATCACTGCTGTCTACAGGGAGGGTCTCCTTGTTTAAGAGGTGAACCACCGTGGAGTTGAGTTTGTTGAGGACTGCCATTCGCCGTAGAAAAATGGCCTGAGAATTTGCGTTGCCGAGAAGAACCTGAGGGTGGTTTACCACTTCGAGGACAGCATACGGTTGCATTCGGCAAAAAAGCAAGGGATGTGGCGCATATTTATCCTATTCTGGTGCATTATGTGATCAATGGATCTATTTAAAGTTGGCACCTGAGCCACTAAGCAACTGGGAACCTTTCTTGCAGCATGGAACGTTCCGTTTTTTGCAACGTAATCCTCATGTACTTATATAGTGCCGCCTTGGTTTCGGTTGGAGGATCCCATTTTACTGCTTCAAGGCCTTCTAGTGGGTCAATTTTGCCATCTGACTCAAGGTCAAGATACTCTAGAACATTAAAAGATAGGGAATATGGTTCTGATGCGTCTAAAATCTATGGGTTTTCCCCCTTTTTAATTCTAAATAATCCCCAAAAAATAAATTGCCTAATTATCTATTGCCATAAGATTAGCTTCTCATTACAATTTACAATAGTTTGCAAACAAGTAGGACTATTGAATTAATGCTTTGGTGACTTTTTTGGACGACCTGGTCCACGTTTTATTCCAGATCTTCCAGTACTGGCGTCATCGGGTAAAATTAACTTATCCAGCATTGTAGATAGACCAAATGTGTGAAAAAACAATTTTTATGCAAATGCGTTAAAAATGTAATATGTTTGAGCAAGCGTGTAGTAGAAATATGCACATGTAACAGCCGGGATCACTTCTATCACCGATTTCATAAATCACAACAAATGGTATATCCAGGTCATTCGGAATTTTTTCGTTGTTCTGGCACCAAACAATAACATACCACTAGTCATTTTGAGCCACTTGATGCATAATTATTTTCCTGTTGCGCTATTGAATCCCCGAAGCTAGCTAGCTGCTTTACGGGCTCCTGCAATTAGTTAGCACGAAACTTCAGCAAACTGTTATTAGAAGCAGTTGCTGGGTGTCTTATTGTGCATACGGTATCTTAGATTGAAGTCTACTGACATGAATGACTAACACTTCAATTTTAGCTTGTCACAAAAAATATATATACATGCAAACAGTAATTATACTATGCATAAGCATTTACCTACACAAAGTACACTAATGTACAATGTTTCCACAAATATGAATTATCGAATTTCAGGTAGAATTTTAAGTTATAACTCTAGGGGGCAAACAAATTCATTAGATTTTTTTGTCGGGGATTAAATAGGGTTAATTTGGGGGAGAACAGTGCAATAAAAGAACCGCAACGGTAACTCATCATTTCTAAGCAGGTAATTAAAACAATTTAAAAAAAGTTGTGGGTAACTTTATTGTGTTAAATAGTGACTATTTGACAGTTTTTATCAGGAGCCAATTTGTTGATTAGTTTTGTTTGTGAATCAGTGAGTAGTGATTTACCTGTTAATTGTCGGACTTTGAAGAGAATCAGGGTACAAACAAAGGTAGGGATTTATTAGTAGTTTTCAAATATTTAAAAAGTAATCATCCATTTACGATATAGATAGATAGATAGATAGTTTTATTTCCAAATTAATGGGATGTTTACAGATAATCAGAAACACATACTTCTGCT
>JAQFZG010003291.1:0-13987 GCA_034695465.1 Entomobrya nicoleti | reverse complement strand
TCTGTGAGGTCGTCAAAACTCTCTATTTTTTGTGCAGCTGAAGAAAGTGGTTTTCTTACAGCGTTTGCCTGTTTCCTCCCAACCAAAAATATAACTAGACCACAAAACAACGTAAAGTTATACATATTGTAACTTGTAACACTTAAGCTTCCCAAATGTCTTTTTCGTTGATTTCAGAGCTATTGTATTATTTCAAGCCTTAGTGTTTACTTAAATACTTTGATGTATGTTTCCACTGCTGATATTGGGTTGCGAGAACTAGATGGAATGTAGTTGAAGGTGGTGGAATGTTCACTAAATTGAAAATAGTTCAATCTCATTCCGTAGACGGAAGTTATTTGGAAATCAATTTATTCTTCAAAAGCTATAAGCCATCCATTCTAATTGAATGGTTTACATAAGTAGTTAGTATAACATAATCTCGTGATACTAATAATTTAGCTACATAATCAGAAAGTGGTAATGAGGCGTACTAGGGAGTGTTGAGCAGTAGATTCGGCAATGTATGCATGGGTTGCCAAACCACGGCAACGAATATGCTTACTATATTCAGCACACATAATGCAAACGTGTACGTTAAAAATACTGTATAAAACTGTATTGGGTGCCGCAAATCAGTAAACCACTACAGTTTTTTATATGTATTAGAACGATACATAAAATATATCTACCTGAACTCTTCCTGACAGCCTTATATTTGTTAGTAGGTTCATTTAATTTATAGTAAGCCCATATGTGATTCAATTGATTTACAGAAGAAAAAAGCATATTTAAATCCAATGTTGACATTAAACACAGGATGGATTAACTTATGCTAGAAATAACTTGCTATGCTAATAATCATACGATCATGTAACACGCTGACAGTACTCAAAATAATACAAAAAGTTTAAGCTGTGGAAGGTTCGTATGTGATGTGATTAAAATGTAAATATATGTTATACCTTTTGCTGTATTCTTCATGTCGACGAATTCAGTATGTATTAAGCCATTTATAACTATCATTGCGTTAAACATGTATTCATATACAGGCATTTTATTAACCAGGTAATATTTATAATCGGTCCAAGCGAACACATTAAAAAATTCCAAATTGAGTTTTAAACATACAGGTGTTTCGAATGTAAAATATAGTTATTTTAATTCTGTGTGAATTTGTATTCATTTTAATTTTCATGCATTTAGAACATGCATTCATTGTATTCAAGTAAAATTTTCCACTAATTTGTGTACACGTGAAATGGATTATGTTAAACAATATGTAAAGGAACTAGTCAATTCAGTCTTTGTTCATTTTTGTCTACGTGATCTACTTTTGTGAACTATGGACTTCAGAGTACGATGTATTTTATGCACCGTTCTCAAGTATAAAAGAGCGAGTGCACTCGACCTACCTATCTTCCGTATAATTCTTGTTCTTTGCCATGCACTATGCCAGTCTGGCCATTGAACTTTAGTATTTCATTTTACCCCAAGTTTTCGTTCAATAAATTATCAGTTCAAGTGAAACGTACATGCGACTGGAGATCAAGCTACTTTTTATTCTGCATTGCGTTTGTGCTTTACTCAAACCATCACCCTTTTCCTTTTACATCTTAGCAATTCATAGTAGAATATCATATCCTTATTCCATACCTCACATTTCCTTTAAATAACGTACCACCGTAAACATGGTCCTTTACCGAACCAGATTTAAAACTCGGTGAAATTAGGAAACTACCGTTTTAATTAGAGTTGAAGTAGAACTTTCAATTTAGTATTTTAACCTCTTTAAAAATATCGTGAAGAAACGTTTTATTTTTATCTTGAATCAGCTGTCAGCTGATAATTTTTATTTTGAGTTAAAACAACATGACAAAGCTTGTCGGATATTTACCAAGCTAAAATAATCAGCTTTTGTGTGAAGACGTTATTTATTTTATCAGTAACCAGCTACCATGATGGGAGACGAAGAGAGGAAGAGAAAATCGCTGTTTGTCAAGATGCAGAAGATAGGTGACCAGGTCAGAGCTCATGCTACAACACCACTTGCCCTGATGACCGTTAAGATTCTGATGCAGAGAATGCAGACCTTCATGAAGAACTGTGAGCGTGTACATGAAGTACTAGTATCAAGCTCTGTGGACGACGCTGCAGTTGAAGTTCAAGAATTGGCGTTCGAACCAATCGAGACCCTGTACGTTAAAGTCACCGTTGCTTTTAGGACGATTATCGAGAATCTCACAACCACCGCCGCCGGCGCCGCAGGAGGAGCAGCACCAGGTTCTCTCAACGTGAAGCTCCCAAGTATCGAATTGCCTACTTTCGACCGAAAGTTTGCTGATTGGCTCAGCTTTATGGACCTCTTTAACGCCACTGTGGACAGCAACAGTCATCCGGCCCCAGCGCAGAAGCTGCAGTACCTCAAGGCAGCGTTACAAGGCGAAACAGCAAATCTCATCAAGTCTCTCACCATAACTGATACACACTACGTTGAAGCTAAAAAACTATTAAGCGAAAGGTATGATAATAAACGTGAGATTATCACGTCACTGATTAATAAGCTATTCTATTATAAAACTTTAAACAATGAAAATGGTGTTGAGTTACAAAAACTTATAGACAATGCAAATAAAGTGACCCGTGCTTTAAGTGAGTAGTATAATGCCTACAGAATGCCTACTTGTTTTTATGCTCAAAATTGAATCAAATTAAAATAAATATGCAATAAAATAAATTCCAATTAATTTGAAAGTAACAAAAACATTCTGGCACCAGGAAGTTTCGAACAGGAACATGTATGTACCACCCGAGTACTCTAACTATTACATCCTTGTGGTAAATCAAGATTTTTTTTTAAAATAAAACAGTATGAGTGTGAGATGTACTTTGCTTTTAGTCTGCTTGCGGATTTTGTTTGTTACACATTTGAACTTTTTTCTTTGTCTTGATAAAAGAATTCTTTCTTTGTCTAACCTATAGAATAGCAAGCATCTTATTATACTGTCGCATTACCCACTTGGTCATGCTCGAGCAAAGCTACGATAACGATTTATTTAAGAAAAATGAAGATTAATATGGTTATGTATATCTTCCTTCCTTCCTTTCTTCTACGCAAAGTAGCTAAAACAATGATAAAGCTAAGATTAGTCATGGATATGGATATGTATTATGCACCAGGCATAGAACATTTTAATGTTTCTGCCTGGAAAGACCGTGCAATTTTTAATTGCATATTGAATTATTATTTGTCACCACACATCAATTAGTTTGCAATTCAAATTTGTATCCCTTAAGCACATCGATACCATTAAATATTAGTCCACTTGGGCATTTTGGGCTAATGGATAAAACCTTAATTATTTTTCTCTTTGCATCCGTTGTAATCGGTTGCAAAGAGTACTACAAATGCGGAACCTGTTTGCAACATGGCTGTGTCTATATTCAAGCGAGAAGTATGGATTATCAGTGTACAAGTTGGGAGAATTATAAATTGGCTTTACCAAGACGCACATTTCGTACTTTCGAACGGTGTCGCCTTCTACACCTTTTACAGGTAGGGGTACATTTATTGGAAAGCAGGCATTTCCACAAGTTAGAGGTTATTAAATTGGTCATTTATTTATTTAGACATCTGAGGTGGATGTGGCTAAAACAGGTGGACCTGCAACTACCAAACCATCTTCTACCCTCAGCAGTACTTATGTATCCCCCACAACTATTCCACCATCTTCCACCCCGAGCAGTAATTCCATATCCACCACAACTATTCCACCATCTTCCACCCCGAGCAGTAATTCCATATCCACCACAACTATTCCACCATCTTCCATCCCAACCAGTAAATCCTTATTCCTCACAACTGTTCCATCATCTTTTACCCTCAGCAGTACTTCCGTATCCCCCACAACTATTCCACCATCTTCCACCCCGAGCAGTAATTCCATATCCCCCACAACTATTCCACCATCTTCCTCCCCAACCAGTAAGTCCTTATTCCTCACAACTGTTCCACCATCTTCTACCCTGAGCAGTAATGCCATATCCCCAACAATTCTTCCATCTACCATCCTGAGCAGTAATTCCATATCCTCCACAACTATTTCTCCATCTTCCACCCTGAGCAGTAATTCCATATCCCCAACAATTATTCCACCATCTTCCACCCTGAACAGTAATTCCATATCCCTCAAAACTATTCCTCCATCTTCAACCCTGAGCAGTAATTCCATATTACCCACAACTATTCCAGCATCTGTCAAGCAAAACGGTAACTCTATGTTCCCCACAACTACCCAACCAGCTTGTAGCCAAAGCAGTAACTCCATATTCTCAAAAACTAACAACGAATCTTCCACAAAACTACCTCATTCCATCAAATCTCCAGATCACCCTTTTTCATCAGTGACTAGTTATCCTGTATTCACAAATCTATCAGCTCCAAGCATAAGCCTTCCTGCCACACCAACTTTTAAATCAACTCCAGTTTCAGTTTCACTACCAACAACAATTCAACAAACCATCAATTCTAGCCAGGAGTCTGCCCTAAAAGAAACGGACGCTGCTGTTCTTTCTTTGAATGTCTCTTTCATTTCTAGGTAAGTAGACAAGAAAGGAAAAATTCGATTTACAACAGCAGCAGAGGTTGATATGAAGCTTTCACCAGTAAGTTTAATTGTCTCCACTTATAAAATGTGTATTTATAAAATTGCTATTATTTCTACTTTTTACCAACTAACTTTGTGCTATTTTATAGCAACTCAAACGAGCTGTACGAAGATTTCGTTTAAGGCAAATGCCTTTGACTGAACGTGCCATGAGACGTGAAATCAATCCAATCCAATCAATCAATGTTGTGCCGCTTGGCGTATTTATTTATGACTTATCATCAGACATGGCTTTTGGGTGCAAAGTATGTTCGGACACAGACTTCAAACCCGATGTACAACAATGGAAAAGTTTCATCCGAATGTAAGCGGTATAAAAAATACAGTTGTAAAATTTATTAATAAACAGTTACTGGATTACAATTAAGGATCATTAAATTTAACATGTTCCTTTAAGGAATTATACATTGAAGAAAAGAGTAAGGTAACTAATAGAGTTAAGAAATAATCAAAGTAAAGAAACTATTAAGAGTTATGTGTTAAAATATAAATTGTAGAGGAGCCTTTTCTTCAATGAGGTATAATACAACCAAGTACACCGCACTGTCTTAAAATACCAAAATAAATTAGGATTACCCCTTAAAAAAACTTTGGATTTTGTAATAAAAATTGTGTAATTTATGATGCGTTTTTTGTTTCGTTTAACTTTACCTACAATATAAAAAGGGTATGTTAAAGTTGTTTGCCTTCAAGAGAGATGAGTTTTCGTAAACATTATATCTCACCCTCTTCTTCAGTTTCATCATCATCATCGTCAATAGCTTTTGCCTTATGGTAAACGTCAGGTTCATGTGTAAATTTTCGTTTGATACCACGATCGTCCGTAGCGGAATCAGCATTGGTTCCAAGTGATGTAGTTAGGGTTTTACCTACACTGAAGCATGATGTTGGAATACTAGAAGAAAGTGAAACGCAATTCTTGACGTTAGTTAATGTAGTCAAGTCACTTGTTCCCGGTTGATCAGCACATCTAAATGTTGGTTATCCAATAAGTCACCGGGCAAATATCCAGCATTCTAACAAAATAAAATAATTGCGTGAATTTACACTTTAAAATTATAATTTACACGATTCTGCTGTTACATTAACAACTTACCTTAGCAAAACAACAAGTATCCATCTTTTTTCACTAGTAGGTAAGCAATGTACGTGTCCGACAAAAAATTCAAAAATAAATTGTAAACCTACACGTGTATTTGAAATTAAAGCAATTATAATTATCCACTTACTAAGTCCGCCGCAAAGCAGAGAGGTAGCCGATGAAATGGATACCCCTTACTAATTGCTCCATTCGTTTCCTCAGAAATTTTCTTGTTGAAGTTGTTTTCGGCTTTAAAAGCCATCGTCACAATCGTAAGAGTGAAGTTTCCAAAAATGTAGACAGGTGTACTTGGGAACAGTTATGTTTTGAATGGTGATTTTGTATCTTCTAACATCTCTTTTATATATAAACATGTAAACATTAAACATGCATCATGAGCACAAGACCATGACATGACCACTGAAAAGTGGCACACATTGAAAACACTAGTATAACACTAGCCATGCGAAGCAGTGTTTAACTATATTGTTCTCAGCTGTTTCATATTCATTTGCACCTGCACCTTCACCTGCACTGCAGTGTCAGTTAGTGAGGTAATACGACTGATCGAACCCTACAGTTGATAAATAATTTATTGAAGTGTGATATTATCAGCATTACTTTTAGTATAAGTAGGCAATAATGCAGTTTGCGTGAAGTGTCTTGTGCAATTCATGACTAGACCAGACGTCTGGCTTTATTTTTATAACACTATTGAATATTCATTGAATGCAATTCGAAATCTATTTGTGAACAGTAATCATAATAATCTTTTCGAAGACAAAAACAGGTCAAAAGAACTTTAGTGAGTTCAAGACGAACAAGTTAAAGAGATGGACTTTTGATTAACATCTTTTCGAATATTTTTCATTACATCGTTTTTGAAACTGACTATAAAAAGCTCAGCAAAATCTAAATCTACATCAAGTAAATTTTTCATCTTCATTCAAGCAATAGGTAAACTACCTTGTACCACAAATTTCCAAAAATGGCTGAAAGTTGCAACTCCGTTTCGTCTACTTCTCTTCCTACGTTTCATACTCCGAAAGCTGGATATCTTCTACGTTTTCAATTTTTGGACAAACTTTTGAGTGTGATTTTTAATTTCTTAGTGAACCGGTCTAATGATGGATCGGTTTACTCTTTCAAATTTTCATCAATTATTCTAAGAGGAGTTCTTACATATGTTACCACTGAGCGTTTTGCTATCCTTCATAAAGTTGGTAACAATAAATATGGAGTATCAATATACAGCAATTTTGAATTTGTTTTCATATGCGATTTTGTTTGCCTTCTTTAAGGGAGCCAAGGAATTCATGAAATCGAGATTAACACGGCTAGAAAAACTTTCCGAGACAATGAATGGTGTAACTGCACTAGGTTTGGAGGCTGAAGATCGACTTTTGCTAACCCGGTTCCCCTCATTACTCATTATAGAGGTGATACTCCTGCGCGATTCGAGGGATTTAGTGAAGTTAATCCTGAATTAGGAAGGACGGTCAGCTAACTTAGCTGATCGAAAGATGCAATATCATCAAATTGACTGTTACTTACATAGTTTGCAAAAACAATTACGTAAAATTCATTTTGGTCCCTTTATATTTTCAAATATTTTTGCGTCATTACTGATTAGAACCTTCATCTCCCAGTGTCTACATGAAAATAATTTAAAACATATCGATGAGGTAAGATTATATAATACACTATAATAATGTAATAGCTTAGTTATACCTTAAATGTTTTTTAAAATGTGTTAATGTTACTTCTTTATCTTTCAGGAACTCGTGCATAACCTCATGAAACGGAAACTTGATTATGGGATGTTTATTTCGTCATCGATACAATTGGAGAAGCCCAATTTAACTGAAGCCCAATTTAATATCTTGGAAAAACATCCAAGCATCTTTATCCTTTCAACCATACTACATCCAAACGTTGGAGTTATTTTATTACAGCTACTGACGTTGAGTGAAGAAGAGATTGAGGCTCTAAGCCCCCATTTTCTGGATGAGATTATGGAAGCATATGAGGAATCATTTGAATAGCTGGCGTACAATAATATATTTTGGTGCATGACTAATATTTTGAAAACTTTATTTGAATATTACAAAATTTATAGAAATCTTTATTTGGATATTATAATATCAATCTTTGCAATACTTTATATCACATTATTATTAACCAATAAATTAATTGTGGGCAAAATAAAAAGATAAAGATCAACAAGCATTTGTTTACATATAATACTCTACAACGTTATGTAGCGGTTTTACTTTTTTCACAGGGAGAGCCAAGTTCGATTCCTAGGCAAGTCATAATATGCTTTGCTTTTTGTTCAATTATAGTTACTTTAAAGTTTGATGAGTGCTTGAAATTTAATTAATAAATGTTTCTAATTTTTGTCTTATTTTATTTATTCATCCTGTCGTTTTTTAATGCAGAAAAAAACATTACATAGTGTAAAGATAATTACAACGTAATAAAATTAAAGTGTGAAGGACGAAACTTGACGATCCCTATTAATGATCGTTTGTTTTCACTGAAGGATAGTCGTAGTCCACCGTTTTTTAGTTGAAAAAATACCTAGGTAAAATCAAAAGCAATTATAACCATTAAATATGCTTGCTAACAAATTTGGTTAAGTCAAAACTTACTTTTTTAAATGATGATCTACAACATCGTTTTAAATAAAACCTATCCAGGTCTATTTTATACATCATGACAGTAAATTCCTTCGCTACGAAGTAATTACTCATCAAAATGTGTCCAGCTATCTTTGGAGTATCATATTGGAGCACTAAACGTAAACAATAGTGGTAAAGATGAATTATTGTATGGATTAAACTTTATAGATTTTTATGTACCTACCTGTGATATTTCCAATTAATTTGTCTCCTTCACTGTAAATGTAAAGAGAATGCGATATCACATCTTCTGGAATAAAAACCCTTGGAGTTTTCTGCTCATAAATTGAACTTATTAATGAGTGAAGTGAGCTTAAATAAATTCTTTGTATTTTACAACAATACTTTGTAAATCGGAAAGATTCTCGTGGAAAGAGAGTGATGTAATGAACATCTTGTCGTGAGAAAATTCGTGTTGCAAAAACATCAATTAAAAATAAAATCGAAGTGATGTTAAATTTACAGTCACAAATTTTCTTAGCCATTGTGTTATTGAAATGCGCAAATGAATAATAAAGGATTGATACAGTATATTACACAATAAGGTTTGTATGCATTTTTGAATAAATATTTAATGGAGTGTAGCACCAGTATGCATACATAATTTAGTAGGCATAATTTGCAAGTAGCCTTGCAATATTTTGTGTACACCTGTGTTTCTCATTACTTTACTTGTCCATTTATTGCAAGGAAGGTAGGCAAGTGAGCACTTGATATTCTTGCTGAATTTTGATGAGATCAATAAGATCACTAACAGGTTTGACTTGCACACTTTACATGAGAGAAAAAAAGTTTGTCTTGTTTGTCTTCGTATGCCATCTGGTCAATTGTTAACTGTCATACATCAAGATGTTCTTGTTTTGAAGTTGACAGAAGAAGAAAAATAGATGGACTCGTAGACAGCTAGAACAATGATGATCGAAAATACGTGAATTTATTTTTATGAAAGTTAAAGAATTTTTTATGCAACGATGAAATTTATAATAACAACTATTGAAATAATTATGTCCTATTGTTATCGTGAAAGGTATACAGTTCATGGTTTCGACGTTATATAAAATCTTGTAAGCTTATAAAGTTGTATATCGGCAATACAAACTTTGTAGAGCTGTTGAGCCCGTTGACACTTGAGGAATTTTCGATTAATCAGACTATTAGTTTAATGCTTTTATAGAACTTAGTAATTTAGTATAGAGTAAAATAGAATAAATGCATTTGGTTAAAAATTATGTATAGGTTTCACCAAAATAATTTATAACTTAAAGGTAAGGTTCAAATATATTATAAAATCTTACGAGAAGAATGACATCCAACAGTATTCAAGCCACTTTTATAAGAAAAGTTCTGTGAGTTTACTTCTAAATAATCTAAGAAATTTTCGAAATAAAAACTTAACTTTAAAAATAACAACGATAAAATAATATTTTCCATAAATTCTAATGCTTCGATAAAAGCCCTTTAGTTGCTGTAATGAAATTCGTTTCCCAAATAAACACTCAATAACAAATGAAAGTGCTGAAACACTAAGAAATCCAGAAATATACTTAAGTCCTTCCAAATACACAGACCCCGGTATAGGAATATAATCATAGGAAATGGTTTGCCCGTTAGTTAACGCGAACAAGTAACTTCCACTTGTTTTTACAGGATGAGCTTTGGATGATGCATTTAAATCGATGTACATTCTAAAAATATAATCAATGCTTTGCATTTTATACACCAGATTCTCATTGTTATTCCAAAATATTTCTAGTCCGGATTCCCATATTGCTCGTAATCCATCATTAAGCAAACGTGTAACTACACCTCCGCCATCAGTCGTCCAGAAAAGGGGAACAATAGCTTCTGGCACCTTATAAACTGGCGACAATTTAAGTTTCGAATTTACTGCGTTTAAACCTATTTTTATGTTGTTGAGATTTGTCAAAGGATCCACTAAAATAAGATTTTCCAATTTTACGGAACCATTTCTTTTCGATTGAAACTCAGCAAAAGGCCACTCGTTCAGATCATAAGCGGTATGTATATCGTACCTCCTTATATTACAAAATACGTCTTTTGTGATTTTTTTAAGAATATTCGTCTTGTTTCCATAACCGGTTGACAAGTCATGTAGATAGCATACTGAGGATTCATTTCCATTTAGGAGAAATCCTTTCGAAGTATATTTTTCCCAAGAAGATTCAATCAGTTCATAGGCGTTTGTAGGATATTCGATATTTTCCTGAAAGTGACTACCCGAAAACACGGCTGCTTTATAAACATGGTTTGCGTGCATGCAACAAAAGCTCCACAAACACAAAATCAAAGTATTTACTTTAAAATTTGTTCCATTTGTGTCGCATATGCTGGTGGGTTGATCAATTAAATTTTTTGAAACAAATACCATGTCCGAAATTAGCCGAGTAACAGTATTTGTTGATGTTTTCCGAAAGAGATGCGTAAATGTAAGTAGAACTATTAGTGAACCGGCCAAAACTACAATTAAAAGCCAGCTGGATACAGCCAGCGGCTCAAAGTAGACGTTACTTAGTGTAACATTTGTGTAGAGAGATGCAGACATAAAAGCAAATTCGTCTTGAACTATATAGTATGGTAACCATAATCTAAAAGCTTGTAGATTGACTGAACTAGCTGGTGCTCTAACGTTAATATTTGGAGACCAGTAAAACGTTCGAAACGATGAAACTGTGAAATTTATCTTTTTAGCTAACAGATACAAAGCACATGTTTGGTGCTCAACAAAAAATATATCAGGATATTGGTAACATGATTTGCTTGCCAATCTCGCTTCATCTTGCTTATATGCATTGTTGTATCTCTCAGACCATATGGTGTGCAGGTTTAGGTTTTTATTACTAAATTCGTGATTGAAATTTGAGACATCCGGATTAAATGGTTTTGGGACATTTTTCACAACTACGAAATGTTTTACCAAATATTCTGTATTGCAATATGTACATATTATTTCGATCATAGTTGAGTTAGGGTTCGCATGAATTATGGTCATGGGATTGATAAACCAAGGTTCTAAGACTCGTAACCATGACGCTTTATTTTTCCATTCCCATTCTTCAAAATCGTATGTCAGATTGTCTAAATCTGAATACAGTATAAAAAGGTCGGGCTTCAATGTGATGAGAGAAGGTGATATAGAAACTATATCATATTGGATCCAAACAGTACACTGAGTGTGCCATCGCTTTGCAAGTGGAAGTTGACCAATAGAAATGTGGAATATTGAAAATGTTGATTGCGCGAAATAGGAGACTATTGGAGATTTGTATTGTTTCTGGACTGTTTGTGTGAATTTGTTACAAAACGATTCCGTGTCGTTAATATCACAAGTGGACTGTTGATATGAACGGATTGAGACAAATGTACAATGTTGCACTAAGTCCAGTAAGTCGTCAAGATTTGTTAAGATGGATGCTCTTGATATTTGGGAATTTGCTGTTGTGTATATCAGGTTTTGAACACAGATTGATACAATTATAAAGCTGATTAAACGACACATATTAAACTCTGTAGTGA
This sequence comes from Entomobrya nicoleti, assembly GCA_034695465.1. NCBI lineage: Eukaryota > Metazoa > Arthropoda > Collembola > Entomobryomorpha > Entomobryidae > Entomobrya > Entomobrya nicoleti. The sequence goes on along the minus strand of JAQFZG010003291.1, from coordinate 2,042 downwards.
AATGTTGTTCGGTTTTGTTTAAATATAAATTTTGACTAGAAACTTATTAATTTAGTTGATATTTGAAACAAATACACAAAGATTTTTGCAATTTCAACAGTTCGTTAACGATAAAGCATGTATAGACGTATATACATGTCTTCCACAGAACAGAAGTAAAAAAATCTCCTGGGTTCAAAATATTTACAAGATTAATTAATTATGTTTATGCTAATATGTAGCAAAGAAGAGAAGAACCAGACATTTCCGCAAATTGGCCGTTGAAACATTTCTTGATTTTGCGTGCTGCTTCGGGTAAAGCTTGGTTGAGCTTAAGGTCTTGACGAACAAATGTGTATGTATAAGTGATTTTTGTAGCACTGTGACGTTAGTCAGTTCGAGTAACAACCTTAAGCGCACACGTTAGCGGCACGCCAAATAAAGAAATGTTTCAACGGCCAATTTGCGGAAATGCCTGGTTCTTCTCTTCTTTACTACATATGTGCATCTTAATTTTCGTAATGTGTTTACGGATTTAGTTCAACATGCAACGACATATTTTGCTGATCAGAAGTTTATTAAACTTATGCTCGTTGTATAACCCGGAGTGTTAAGGTACATCATAATGGAATTATGTTGACACTAAAATCTCTTTTGGTACTTAAATTAAATTTTTAATCCGCACTTAGAAAAGGTGGAAAAGCAACGTGAACAATGTTTTTGTAGTTAGTGTTGAAAACGAAAATACAGGTTGCCAATTTATGACAAATAAATCTGTCATTTTGTTCATACAAGATGCATGTAAATATGGAGCTTCGATATACATATTCGTATTGGAACGAATGTAGACATGAGGTGGTTCAATTTAAAATGCATAACGCATATACTTTATGTTTAAACTTTTGACACCAATTTGCAAATTAGTAAAAAAAACGTTCACCTGAAATAACGTCAGTTTTGAAATTTAGCTAAATATAGTTTAGTTGGGTTTTGTTTGATCGGAAAATATTTGGTTAAATATGTAGGAACATATAAAAAACTGTCTCAGTACGCATTTAAATAACAAGCCCATTTTATGAATGCATTATGTGACTGTCCGATGATACAATGAATGATAAATGCATTATCCTTTTTCCATTGTAATATAAATGAGGTAGTGAAGGCAGAAATTAGGATTGTGGTTGTCTGTCTAGAAATAACTTAAATACATCAGGAAAAGATCAATTATCGCTTTAATTGCATATATGCTATTGGTTGCTATTCAAATGTGGACATTAGGCCCTAAAGGCTCATCTTACGTCACCTTGCACACATCCCCAACATTGAGCCATTATATAATACAATAATGCTTAATTAAAGTTTCCCATGTATAAAAAATATTGAATGGAAATGAGAGACAAGTTAATCCATTGTCACCCCCACATGCTATTTATTCATCATCCATTGGAATGCCACAATGCAAATATTTGACCAGGCAGTAATTAAAGTGAATGATTGATTTTTTGTTCAGATAATCCACGAAACAAGCTTCATTTCATCCATATCGTAATATTGTCTTCTGCACTTCAACTCATAACATTATACTCTGCCTTATGTAAACAAATCATAAAATGTAGTGCCTGCCAATCAACGGAATTTGCCATCATGATCATGCGTAAAGTAAATGCTATTGACTGCCCCTGACACCTTACTAACTTTATCCAGTTTAACATTTTTATCAAAAAACAAATGAATTGTCACGCTTTACAGATTATTCTCATATTTTTTTCACTCGCTTTGTCTTATACATTTTCACTTGTCATTCATTCACAATATAAACTGATAACCGATTCCCATGACACATACCGCTGCTGCTATACTGGTTTATACTAGTTTATGTACAAAAGTCCAAAATAAAAATTGTCTTTTTTTAAGCTGTTGTGAACCTTAATATTATATACTATTTGTTGTCAGGTCACATGTGATATGGACCTTTAAACATGTTTGTTTAAGGGGGCAACTGCTTTGGTGTATTGGGATTAGTTGTATGCAGGAAGAAGAAATATTTGCACATGCATACTGCT
>JAQFZG010003290.1:0-13988 GCA_034695465.1 Entomobrya nicoleti | reverse complement strand
TACCCTATGGCAAGAAACTGAGCTATGCTTTGTTTATGATGTGATGTAAATGTATAGGTTCCGAAAGGGCTTAATGTAAATGCTCGGTTGCAGGATAACTAGTCAATTAATATCCAATAATTTAACTCACACAAACTTCAGTTTTATTACAAATAATTATACGGTATTTATAAACCAATTACCTTAAAACTACTAACAAAATAAATGGCAATTAGCCAATGAAATATGTGTTTCAAATATGCTGTTATCCAGCTTTTAAGACAAGACTACCTTGAAGGAGAGTGCTGATGTGCTGAAAGCAGAGCAAGTGTGCGTAGAGCACTAAAATTGCGAGTATGTATTCCTCGTGCAATCCTCATACCAGCTTCCCACTGCAAAGAGGCAAACTGAGACAAGGAAGGAGATTTGATTTTGTGGGTGATTATGGGAGAAATATCAGAGCCACCCAATTACAAGCAACAATGCTGTACGGTGTGTTGCTTCGTAATGAGTACATTTTGCGACACTGCCCAAATTATTTTTTCAGTTGTGTCAACTGAGTAGCACAACTGCATCACTTATATACTTAATTTGAACTTCTCTGAATAAATGATAAATAAAATACATATTGACATACGCACTTATCATGCATACATGCTAACATAAAAATATATAATATTAAAACCAAATTATTTACATATTATTAGCTTACAACACTACCGTAAATGTACTCTTGGTAAATTTTAACTTTGATTAAGCGAAAGTAGGGCCGATATTTATGCACATAATGGCATGTATGTAGGATAGTGGTACTTTGAAATACCGTCACCATAATCTAATTAGATAGTTATGGAACTGGCGTCACGTATATTGACCTGAGTTGCTAGTCGTCATAACAAAAACAAGACACGTGCCAGACTGAAGCTATTGTGTAACGTGTGCCAGAAGTCCATAAAAATTGTGGTTATTACATATTAATCTTTTGAGACCCTTCTTATTCACAAAACAATAGTATATGGGAACAGTCTATTTTGTATAATGCAAATATTTTCTATTCTTTCCATAACAATTGTAAACTAAAATAAAAACCTTGCTTCAATAAAATTGCTAAGTTCAAAATAATTTCGTGTTATTCCTTTCCTGGCCTATGATTTTCACTAACTATGCGGCTACTTTATCTAAAGTCTCAATTTACCCTAAACTTAGTTTTAAATTTGTTATTAAGTTTTCCTTTTTCCTGCATTAAATTTCCTTCACGTTGCTGTTACTGCCTCACAAACAAAAGCAACCGACCAATTTACCGAAATTGGAATTTTAAATGCTTTCTCCGACTGTATCATTCACGTTATAAATTTTCCTGGTCAAAATTTGAATTATTCCATTGTCAACGTTCCAATACTACTTCTCCGCTATTTCGCGTACGTTCACGGTGCACTAATATTTTCATCAGAATTCTCAAATTACTATGAAATAATTGAACTTCAAATTCAACGACGATTCAAAACAGCAGATGCCATGTTCAAAAAATTGCCTACACTAGAAGATGGATTGAAATTTGTGCGTCAAACGTTTACAGAATCATTCCGCCTGTCAACTAAAAACTCAAATTGTGAAGTAAACGTTTACTTGCATCCACCAACTGAAGAAGAGTCTCCTCACTTGTACTACAAAAGTTATATATGGGAAAGCATAATTAAGGACCCATTTTGGGTAAGCTACATTGAAGACTTTAGTGTTCACAAATGGAAGATGACATATCTAAACACCATACCAAAATACACTATTCTAATATGTGACTACGACGGAGAGTCTATATGCCATGATGCTAAGCACAGAAATAAATGGATATCAAGTGTATTGTCTTATCCAACTTTAGTCAGATTATCAGAAACTGTTTTAATCTGGGATACTACATCTTCTCAACTACAACAACTGTGTATCTTTTGCGATCCATGCAATCCGTTTGCATTGATCTCCTTAACCTCAAAAAATATATATGCTGTCTCAACCACCTTTCGTAACATAATTTCAAATGTCCACGATCAACTGCCTTATTCAGTTCGAGTTGTACTTCAAAACGACCCGGCACACTACAAAAATCCAAATCTTTACAAAGAAACGACTCAAAACTCTGTTCTCAGACACATCTCAACATTTCGTCTGAACAAAGATGAGGCAAATGCGCTATTATTTATAGCTGATATACATCTAATGTCACTCCTATTTCCAAAAACTACAAACGTCACATATTCAAACAACTATGGTTTATATTACGGGGAATGGGAAAATGTAATAGTTGACACGTGCAACAGTACAAGAGGATTCAATTGGCCTTCAAAATTGCGACCAATGGTGACAAGGTATTCAAACGTCCATGCAAGTTCTTTTCAAGACATTGGACTAATTTTTATAAAGGAACAGATTCGTTTCGTAAGTTGCCATGAGGAGCAAATACATTGGATCCGCCAGCTGCTAGAATTAGTCAATGCTTTTGATGGGCTAACCTGGTCAATTATAATAACATCCTGCTTTGGAGTATCATGTATCATTCAATCCATTCTACCGGTGAATAGACAACAATCTAATTTATTCTGGGATATTTATCTACCAATGTTTATGATGATGTTGGATCAGTCTTGCTCTGTATTGCAAAGGCATGCCATCAGAAAGAAATTTGCATTTTTCTGTTCCACCTTTTTTATTCCAATTGTTTGGCTATTTTTGAGCACTGTATATAAGGGCGATAATATAACAAAGTTGACAGCAGATCCACCCTATATACCATTTGACACTTTCAAAAGTTTAAAGGAAAATGGATTTCAGATATATCTTCGACGGTTTAACCTCAATACTTCTAATCGTGCACCCCATGTAAACGTAACAGAAAGTATTAGGCTGGCAAATGAATACGGTTACGTGATTGGTCACGAGAAATTTCCTGTTGTTTCTCAACTTTGGTTTGGAATTATAAAGGAGCTTCGAAGGGATACAAAAGAAGAACGAAGTTTGATGTACTTAAAAAATGAAATATCAAATCAAACTTGGGAATATATCGAGAACTCTGCAATGCTACCAGATTTCGGTCAACCCTTTGAAGAAAATGTGGAGACTATTTTGGATTTACATATGGGAAAATGTAACAAGTCAGCAATGTTTCTTGAAGGAGATGGTGCGCTTCAATTGTACTCGATCTTGAAAGCAAAGAATAAACCAGTGTATTTTGGTAAAGACGTGATTTTTGAAGTGCTTGAGGGATACGCATATGAGGGATATTTCCCAACAAGTATAATTTTAAATGGGAAACTGCTTTTCCAGACTGGCATTCTGAAATGGTGGCGAGCATATCTTGATTTTGCACTTGTGCTTAAAACAAATGCTGAAGTTAACAATGCTTCGTCTTCAAACCAAAACAGAAGGGATGGGAGTGGCAAAGCAGCTTTAGCTATTTTAGGTATCATTCCTGGTGTTGGGTTGATGATTTCAATAGTTGCGTTTATACTTTTTGACAGTAAATTTTGGAGTGGATTAAATAATGGGATTTCAAAAATGTTTTTAAGAAAAACTCATGTTACACATTTACAGCACAAGGAAAAAACAATGGAGAATGAGCTGGAACCAAATAACAAAATTCTTTGAAATATTTGGTAGTTTGAAAAATCTAGGTATTGATTTATGTATTTGTGGAAATGCTGGACTAAAAATATGAATACATAATAATTAATCCACTTTGGTAGTTTGCATAATTAAGAAATTGTAGCATTGTAGCATTATTCCGCTACTGATCCTCCACTGATCAATTAGTTTGTAAAACAACTGTAATTTAAATATACCTAATTCATTTTATTGCCATATCGATTATCGATTAGTAAGACCAGAAATGTACATTTATTTTCAAAAAACATGATGTCATATTTATACAATGATTGAATGCATTACAAAAAAAATCGAATAGTAGTTCATTCATTTATTTAACACTTATTTACAAGCAAGTCATAGATTTTTAAAAAGCCTATTAAACATTACTATTAATTGTGTAATTAGCTTTAAGCATTAAAATTTAAAAAGCTCAAATGGATGATGGGTCATATCTGTTGAGATGTAGGAAAAAAGATACATCCTTCTCAAACTTCTGCTCCTTTTGGATCCGTACCTGGTTTACTATCTCTAACAGTTGTTGATAAGCTTGATTTGAAACAGGACCATTGTCAGAGGAGATCCCAGTTTTATCCTCTTCAACGATAACAGGATATTCCTCCAAATTATCCTTTTGTTCCTCAGATTCCGTTGAAAATGAGACTTTCTTTTTATATTTCTTGTTCGTATTTTCAGTTTCATAAACTTTTGGAAACCGAATGGTTGGTTTCATGTCCACGTTCCCAGGGTTACCATGCGACTTCCTATGTCTCAACATATTTGAATAATCAGTATACTCTTTAAGGCAGTCAGGACACTTAACCACTTTCAAATTATGCTTTTCTTTTTTATGCTGCAAGAGTAAGGCATAATTGTCAAACATTAAATCGCACCGACCACATTTCGTATCCCTTTTCCTCAGAAGTGAACCATTAATTTGATGGGACGTTTTCATGTGTCGAAACATATTTGAATAATCCGTATACAAGTTTTGACAAAAGGAACACTCAAAAATTTGGCGACCATGACAATCCGACGCATGTCTTAAAAGTAGATTTCGATCCATATATGTGGTTGGACACTGGCTACATTTATAAAGTTGGTGTCTTTGGTTAACAGCTGATTTTCTGGCAATATCCGGCTTCTGGTCAATATTTCTTCCCGATTTCTTTTGAGATTGGCGTTTGGGCTTAATTTCTTTTACTAATCCACAGTTTCCTTTTATTATGCCATTTTCGGTTACAGGTATCTTGTTCATTGGTCTACTTTTTAAAGTCTGCACTTTAATTTTTGAAGAATTTTGCTTGGTGTCACCTAACGACTTGGCATTATGATTCCCAACTTTCTTGATGACCTTTCTAATTATTTTGGCGACGGGTGAAGGTGACGGTTTTATTTTTCCAACTTGAATATTCCTCTTTTTGCTGGAACGCCTCACTCCAGTGCAGTAGCCTCCATCTCGATGCCTTTTCAATGTGCTCTCATTACAGTACTCTGTGTGACATCCTCCACAAATGAACTTTTTCCCGTGATGAATCTCTCCTTGATGCCTATAGAGATAACGATAGTCACTAAACACATCACTGCAAAGGTTACAAGGATATCTTTTGTTAAGGTGTTCTCCGTTCAAGTGTTCACGCAAATAGCGATGATCGGTGAAACTGGCCGGGCACTCAGTACACTGGTAGGGGTGTTCTCCATTGTGAAGATTCATGTGGACTTCGAATGCACTGTAGCCTTGATAAACTTTGGAGCAGAATAGACACTGATGAGGAAGCTGGAAATTTATAACAGGTGTTCTGCTTTTTGAACTAGTCAACAATTTTGACTTCCGGTTTATCTTGGGCTTCTCTTCTTTCTCAATCGGCTTATAAATCCCTTTAAGTCTTTTATCCTGATTACTTTTGACCTTTCCAGGGCAATGCATTTTCCTTATCCCATTACATTTATGTCTTTGTAAGGTGGCATGACTGCTGTACTGAGTACGACATACTGAACAAATGTATTTCTTTCCATAATGAACCCTATTCATATGACCTTGTAAACTTTGATTGTCAGCATACGATGCACTGCAATGATCACAGTGATAACGTTGTCCCAAGTGTACTAATGCCCGATGTCTTCGCAAATAAGAGAAGTCAGTGAAGGTGTCACCACAATCTTGGCACTCGTACGGATGTTCTCTAGTGTGAAGATTTGTGTGGGACTCTAAGGTTTGGTAATGGAGATAAACTTTGGAACATAGTAAGCACTGGTGAGGTTTCGATTTTCTGGGTTGTATTTTCCCTCTTTGTTTTATTGGTGGAGCCATTTTGAGTAACAATAATAATTAGATGTTGGGCTAAAAATATACAAGACAATTTAAAATAAATATTTTTAAAAGTTGCCCAAATAATTACATGTTTTAATTAAATTCAATTTAAAATAACTTAATAAACTCAACAGACTTGAACACAGCTGATTCAGTTAACTAGCAAAAATAATAGAGATGAATTAAGAAAATTGGAAGTCTTCTGTTTTGAGTTTACTCTGTGCTGCCTTTCAAGATACTGGTCATAACAACTTACTCTTCTGTCCAGTCCAGTGGTGTAGAAATATTGCATACGAATACAAAGAAGCCCAGGTCTGTCTACTTACTATGTCAACCTACCTGGTCTAAAAATAAACTTGGATGAAACAAGTTTTTGTACGTGTTGGTACATGTATAAAATATACTGGTTAGATAGACATGTATGCTTAAGATTTAACTATGTTGCTAGTATTTATGCATAGCATTCATTATTATGAGTTTGTGCCCAGTATGTTTCCATTCAATGTACGTGTGTATATGCGTATTATTTCATATTGAATATCAAAACATGCATATTATAATACTTATTAGTGTTGTGCTAGCATATTAGTCCTTTACGGCCAATGTTACCGTAATAGTATCATATTTTTTTCTTAAAAACCAGAAAAAATCCGGTTTAACTGTTGAAATGCAAAATTAGCATTTTTTTACGATAACTACATTTATTATCTTGAAAATACACAAGGCCAAATTTTATAAGTACTACAAATCCCTTATGCAAGAAATTTACAAAGAACATTATGGCTAATACTTAAGTTCGTCGTTATATTTCACGACATATGATTTCAAACTAAAATAAAATGAGTTTTAGGAGATTAAAACAATCAAAAAAATGATTGGGGACATTTAAAGTAGCATTTATTAAAGAAAGGTGACCTTCCAAACCGATGTATTTTAATAATTGGTAATTTTAGGCTAAATTAGAAACTGCGTTTGACTTAACAGCGCTATTAAATACTCTAGCTTGTACAAGAAGCCAATCAAATTGAAATAATTTTGTGATGTTAAGTTAATGGAGAAACTTTTTTTTCAATATAATCTCATAGATTATCAACAAATTGTTCATCGAGATAACCGTTAGTTTGAGCTTATGAAATGCCAGTTAAATTTAATTAAAATTATTTTATTTAACCAGCTATTTTAGCAATAATATCTCCTGGTTTATAGAGTATTTCTTTCATTTGGATCCCTTAAAGCTTTTCAAACCAAACGTATCTTTAACCTTCACTCTTTAGCCATGGCTTTGATCAAATCCATCTTCGAATTCCACGCTCCTTTCAAGCGTTTCCTTCCTCTGCCCTTTTTCCTTGATCAGGAATCCTTTAAAGTTACCTATAACCCTCATTATTACACAAAAAAGCAAACACTATTTCGATTTTTTATGCAATTATGTGCTCTGTTCTACTTTACATTTCCATTATACAGACTGTGTTGGTTTGGTGCAAACTACAAAACTATTTCCTATTCTATCGGAGGACAAATAACACTGTATATTTTAGTATTTTGTATGGCAGCAATAGCGATATCCACTTACGTCACTTTAATAAAGAAAAACCTTGAATGGCAGTTTGGACTAACAGAAATCTGTAAATCATTGTTAAAAACTGGCAATCAAGATAACAGTAGACACAAAAGTAAATTTGGCAGATCCATGATTCATGGCATTGGAATTGGGTTTGGTGCATTTCCATTCTTTGTTATTGGAATGCCAATTGTAGTTGACTACGACCCAATTCAACTTATTTTAGGCAAAAGTGACTCAGTTTCAATAACATATTTGATAAAAGCTACCGCCGCTTTAAAATATTTCGTTGTCGTTGGATACCACGCATTTTGGATATTTTCATTGGTGTCATGTTTGCTAATATTTCTCGAAGGCCTTTCTGTTCTATCGTCAAATTTAATACCATTTTCTTTTAAAACAATCTTGTTGCCAAGACAACTATTTGTTGTTAAATCAGAAAAACCATTTTCTCAAATTTATCTTCAACGTTTTAAAGTATTACGAATAATTATTCGAGTGGTTAATAATGTGAATGCATCAATCATGTTTTTCAATATAAGTATAACCACATTACTGGAGTCATGTGTAGGTTATATGGTGATAATGCTGTACAAACAGTATCCCCTTCTTTCAATAGTATGCTGTGCGGTAATTTTTATAATAATTGGGTCCATTATTCTAACAATTTTTACATTAGCTGATAAACCGAACCGAAAGGTGAAACAATTTATGAGTTTCTGGAAACATGAATTGAGGTCAAGGAGAAATCGAATGGAGTTAAGGGCATGTCCAGAAATTGGTATTGATTTTGGGCCTTTTCGAAACGTACGAGTTGATATGGCATTAATATTATTTGATATAATTTTAGATTGGATTGTTAACGCAATGCTGCTAGGTCAATAAAACACAATTTTAAAGAAATATAGCCTTAACAATTTATTACTTAAATAATCCTTGTATTTTTTTACATATTTAGTTAAAACGATTTACATAATGAACATATAAAGTATTTACAACATTTTGTACTAACTTGGCTCCAATTAAATATATTTACTGATAAATTATAAAATATTCTGTAATATTTTACTTAATAAAATTGCCTACTCGCCTCTAAAACATTTTGCCTGTAAACGCCCATCAATATTTCTTGGTCAATTTCCTCATTCAACAAAGGGCAATAATATTGATGACACCTTGCCCCAAATAGAGCTTCAAACGCATCTTCTGGACTGATAAAATCGTAAATACTCATCACAGGAAATAACATAAGACTTTGAAGACGACGGTAGTATTGAGGATGTCGGGCGTTTGTACCACTTAGTAGGGAGTTCCAAATATCACTCGTCGAATTCCCTAACATCTGACCATGAAACGACATTTGATTTTGTATGGGAAGTTCTATCCTTCCTCCTCCCATTTGCCATAGAATGTTGATGTAGTTGCTGTTTAAATTTCTGTTGGTGATTTCTGGGAATAAGCTGCCGATTCTGGGATTATTGTGATATTGATCGTTTTCCTCAGTAGTTTGCTTCTTAAATGCACCATTGTCTGCGACTCTTTGACGTGTAGTCATTTCTGTCTGTAATTTGCCGTAAAGGTTCATAAAATGTATGATATTTGAGTGTTGGGGTTAAAATTCTAAGAAATACATAATATTTATTGTTTACCTTTGAGCTGATACCAGGAAAATACAGATAAAGTTTTGATAAAATGACACAGTTCTACGAAACTTTATTGTTGTATTAAATCTGCACTCCTACTCGACGTTGTCAGATCAGGGAAGTTCCCGAAACAGAATCTGACTACTGAAAGGAAATGTGAATGATTCAGTCTTATATATTTTGCTTGAGACAATTTTTTGCTTGCAAAAATATCCAAACTTAAGTACATTGGTCTTTAAAATTTCCACGTTTCATAAAAAAAAATACATTATGGGTATATTTAAATATTATTTATTGATTGCACAACTTCCATTTTCAGCTGTCATCGCTCACTCTCTTTGTGTTGAGGTATGTCATTTGATGTAAATTTCTACAGGGATGCGTGGCCATGAAACGTGCTACTGAGATTAGTGGTGTTTTTCCTGGATTCTAGGTCTATTTACATAAAGTATATTTGCTTACAAGCCAACTCACACATTGGTAAAATTTGCTAACAGCAAGTTCGAATACCCTACCTGGTTTCTTAAAGCTTTGTCACAAAATATGCTCACAGATAATTTTATACCGAAGCTTTATTTGCATATCAAATGATCCGGTTTTAATTAAATTTGTATTTGCGATCCCTAATTCCTAACCCTATCAATATGCAAAGGTATGCAAATTTGAGTCGTGCCAATAAACCGGATACCATTTTCGTGTCACCATAGTTTGACTTATAAAAAGACGATATGCCGCCTCAAAAAAACAATTCAATTTGTCAATCAACAAGAACTGTTTTCACTCAAGAAAACTTATCTTAAAAAAGTTTCTAGAATGGGCATTTAAAGAGCTTCTTGCGAAATCTGTCATCGAAACGTAAACAAAACTCATTATACAAAGTGTGAAAATGAAGAATTTATAAGTTTCATTTGGATCACAAGTATTCGAAAATATTAACATGATTAATAATCAACCATATATTATTTGAATAACTCATTTTCATAATTGCATTTACAGTGAATAAATACATTGTAATTTTATTTCTATTTTAGATGCACCTGGTTGATATTGACCTATTCCGTAAAAAAGCAAATCAGCCTGTCAGTCGCCAATGTACATGCATATTTTGCACAAGGATTTATAAAGCCACAAGCCATTCTTATAAGTCATCTGCCAATTTTTAACTGATCATTCTTTTTGTATTTACACATTTAAATTATTCATGAGGATACAATCGTTATCAGATATTTAGATCTTCAAAGAGTCACGCATATTAACATGTTGATATTTTAATAAAATAAACTTATGAAAATAGTCAATGCACACGGATTAAATTTTGTAATGACGTTACCACACCAATTTATTCTTGCCGTTTTATGTACACAAAAAAAAGCCAAATAAAAATTATTGCTAATGAAAAATCATATTTTGTAATAATTTAATGGACTGTGGTAATAATTCATAAGGGAGATTTTTACTTCAATCAAATTAAACTTTTAAATTATTGTCATTATATTTTTCTAATAGAATATAAATTTAAGTAAAATTTACAAAATGCATTTTAGAAGTCATATTATAGAATTTCAATGATAAACTTATATGTAAGGCTTTTTGCTGAGCTTTTTGCTTTAAAAAATGTGCAATCTTAAATTTACATCTTCTGAACAATCCGATCAGTTGTGTTAATATTACATCATGTAGTTCCCCAAAAGTAAGCTCCCGTAGATATAGCTGTTTCAATGTTCACAGAAGATGTTGTTGTAGGAACAATAGGCTCCATATCGTTAGCAACTCCAACAATAGCTATTTGCACAATGAAGGGTTCTCCTTGTCCATCTATATTTACATTGTATTGAAACGTCTTTTCCAATGATTTCCCATGACCAAGTGAAGTCAAAAATGTCAAGATTGCGAAAGTAACGAATGTGTAATGAGACATCTGGAAATAAGTCATGAGTAAAACTTGTAATATTTAAGTCAAAAAATCATAAAATAAGTGGAATAAAATATACTCAATCTTTAACATACCATTTTTCTAGATAACTTTTCCGTATTTTGTTAAAAAAACTAAATATTTTTCAATAACTTTACTGATGTTCTAGCTCGGTATATCGTACACTTGTACTGTTTCATGAAAAGAATATTATGAAGCAACAACGTTCAAACAAATATGTTGTTAAATCATATCTTAACCCATTATCATATTTGTTTATGCAAACGTTGTTCGGTTACGGGTACTTCATTTAAAATTATAAAAGGTTATTTATTGCATAAAATTATGGCAGTTTTGTATTTTGTTGGTTAAAAAAACAAGCTGGTGTAAAGAATAAATCATGGAATTTCATTGACAAGATCATGTATTCGGGTTATTTTTTGCGAATTTTTTTAAATAATATTTTTTGTGTAGATCTTTAATATCAAGTTTATTTTCGTGTGTGGTTGTGATGAATTATTACTTAACCAAAAATGTGCGATGCTAATAAAATTCCTGTTGTATTCTTCCATCATAAATCATCATCATAAATTTCCTTGTTTATACAAACGTTCAAATATTTGATAGTGACGTATGCATGTATGTTTGCATGATTTATTTAATAAAACATACAAACATAAATTATTACGTTTAATTTATGGAACGGAAAATACTACACTGTAAAATAATGCTGAAACTGTAAAACTCATTAATTTTTAGATCAATGTTGAAATAGATGCCTTTCCGAACTGCAGGCATATACTTAATAAAGTAAGAAATCAACATAGACAAGTTCTGAAAGCAGTATAATATTCATATGTAATATGTTTCAAGATTGAAAAAGTGTAGTAGCTGGTTAGATGAACTCTAAATTAAAAAAAATAAACATTCCGCAAAACAGGATATTGGATTGTGAAAACATGACTTCCACGAATTCCAATTGCATTTCGTCCCAACTCTTCTGTTACTCTTTCAGGTTTCTCAAATGGCTCATCTGCTCTGATGTTTTCATCTTCTTCCAATACGTCAATTTGGCTTGGCTATAAGGGAAACTTTTACGTAACCAGTATGTTCAGCTGTCATGTTATGTATATTGTATAAATAAAATTTAGTACTATGTTTTACGTGATGACAGGTATCATATTTAAGTAAAAAGGTTGCACTAGAAAAAAAACATTGATCGTAAATAATACAGGGAATCTAAATTATCAATAAATTCTTCTACTAACCTTGTACTCTGCCAAAGTCTAGCGTTGTATCCAGGTTTTTGTCTGAAATAAACATTAAAAATGCTTTATAAAGCTAGCAGCAAAACAACAATCATTCAAAATTAACAAGGCTTAAATATAAATAGGGAACTAAGCAAAAGCAACGGAAACACATCATCGTCATCGGAACTTGAAAATTACATAATTGTTAGACATTCATTGGAAAATATTTTGGAGTCTAAATTTTGAAGTAGAGTCATGTTGATTATAGCCACGTTTTGAACGTGTTTTGAGAAAACATAACCCAGTGGAAAAGTCAAACCCCTACATTTTGCTGGTGCATATTAAAGCTTCAAGTGACAAGCATGTTATTAATTTAAAACTCAAACCAACTACTAAATTGGCTATTTGAACTGATAATTAGTAGACCAGTTTACAATCACAACACGAGTTATTTTCTCATATCTGGATCGAATTCGTGAATATTGTATATTTGTATTCAAAACGATTTCGGTGATAGCAAGTATGAAATATCACATGGGTTTTAAAAGCGCGATCAAAGCTATCTGTCGAGTTTTGCTATGCTGCCCACAAATATTTAATTTAGCTGTTTGCTTACCTCATGTCCACTTTTGCAGTCGTCGTTTCAGTACAAGTTCATATATATGGTGGAGTCATACAAATATGTGTCACAAAATCAAGCGACTTGTTGTGATTAAATTATTTAAGCCTTGTGATTAAAATCTAAAAGCAGAAAGTATTACTTCGGCAACGAGAATCAGATGAATCTTAGTTGTGGTCGAGTATAGTGCAAGAATACAAGGGAATCAACGTAAAACTTTGTTGCAACTTTAATTTGAATACTTGAATTTTTATGTTTCCAAATTGCAGTTAAAAGTTCAAAACAATTTTTTAGATTGTTTACTTGTTAAAGAGTACAGTTCAAATTCAGCAAAAAGAAATCTTTAAGAATTCTCTACTCAAATTCACTTCGAAATTTACAATTCAAACTCCTGATTTACCACGAAAATTATTCTTTAAACTAACATACCTTTAAATTTGACCAGCTGTAAAACCTCATAATGCTGTTCTCACACAAGTTGTTATATTTCGTACGATTAAATCTAGCACTTCTTCATTCGTTCGGATCATATCCCTACCAGTTTGATGATATATATAAAAAATCTAGCAAAGCAAATAAGGAATCTGTTAAATTAACATTTTCCCCTCATGCCGGTCAACAGAAAGAAACCCGTTTGATTATGGTGCAACTTGCGTTTGCATTTTTAACTGCGGTCCAGTTAATCAGATTTAAAAATAATTTCCCCATTGGTGCTGTATATGAAGGATGGCTTTACGTTGCAATACCGGTTTCACTGTCAACTACAGTTCTGTTTTATTTCAATAAAAATAAGAGTGTTGCCCACTTTTTTAATATGCTTGTCACCTTCGAGCTAAATTTGACAAAAGGTATGGGACTTAATATATGCATTAATTTTTGAAAATTCTACACCCGTTGCATATTCTTCATAATGTATTTGTTTCATTTTAAGGGCATCTACCGCTGATTCATAAACCCGGAAAATATTTTCTCATGACAATTAAAATGTTCCAAGTTCTGGCAGTAATCAGTACTCCTATAATATGTACTAGTCTTACCATGCGGTACTTTACTCAAAAGTGTTTACCGTATGCACCTGGA
>JAQFZG010003289.1:0-13988 GCA_034695465.1 Entomobrya nicoleti | reverse complement strand
GCCCCATAAATCCAGGATATGATGACGAACGTGTTTATTCTATTGACTTGAGTTGTTAAGGCATCACCTTGCTCTAGAACGACACTAAAGAGCCAATAAAATGGATTTTTCTTAAATTCAGACATCTTCAAAATCAATGCAACTAAATAGCAGCTTATTACTACAACAATCCATCATAATAACTTGAATGGTGAAAGTAAAGCAAACACGTTTCGATGTTCCGGCGAATTGTAAAATAAAGAATACTTGATACCAAAAAACTCACTTCCGTGCGGTACAATATAATCATACGTCTGAATGTTTGAAATATCCATTTTCTCAAAACTGTATAATGTATCATAGCAGTTTCCCGTGGTGCAGTTAAGTTTCACTTTAAAATGTTCCTTGGCGCACAAAACCCATCCTCTATACCAGAAATGTATAGGTTCTTTACTGTTGCTTTCAATGGGACAGAGAATGTTCAAAATTGGATTTCCAATTCGAACGCCAAAGCGATTTATATTGTTGAAACCTATTTGGTTACTTAGAAATCTGAAATCTTCCTGACTTCGTATTCTATTAGTATTAAAAGTAAATTTAATTAATGTAGGCTCACTTACTTCTAGACCAATATCAATAAATTCACCAAATAGCCTAGTTGTAGGTGCACATATTAAACAACCAAAATATAAAACTTTTTTGTCATCACCAATTATTAGTAACACAGCTCGTGTTTCAAATGGTGTGTTTATAAAGTAATGCCTTCCCATTACATTTTCTTCAAGATGAATAATTATGAAATCTGGTTGATAAAGTTGTATTTTCTTCTTTTTACTCTCTCGAAGGTTATGCACTAGTATTAGATGCATTGTTACTAAGCGTGAGTGGTCCTCCCACTGGTCAATCCATACTGATAGACGTAATTCAGCGACACAAGGCATCCTATGTTTTGGCGTAAATAACTTTTGAAAAGCAAATGAAAGATTGCCAGGATCAAAATTCATCCAACGCCAAAAGGTATAGTCTATATTTGGTCGTTGTATTGGTTGTATTACTGAATGTATTGCCGTCAAATCATCCCGTATTTTAGGGAAATGTGAAGGTATCGGATTATAAAATCGCACTGTGTGTATGGTACAAGAAGCAAATATTTTAAAAAATATTTCCAACATTCTTGTATCATAGTGCACATGAACGGCAACTGGCAAGTGGTTTGCGGAAGCAACGGTCTTCAAACCAATAACATAAAGGACAACTGTGTAATGTATGTACATATTTACGTCTTGTGTTACAACGCAAGTTTTGAGATAAAAGTACACTTTAGATAAACCTGAAAATTATAATGTAAAGAAGTCAGTCAGTGTTTATTCATTATGGATACCGTTTTGCGATTTTAATGTTTTCATTGGAGTAAAATAACTAGACACTAATTTCATTGGAATAACATAAAGAATAAAATGAATAAAAGCTAAGAACTGTTGTACCTTCAGACATGTAAATTCTGAACCGCAAAACATTTAAAAACGAATGTCTGTAAACACATTTATTATAGCCCCAAATTTAGCCTGAATAGTTAAATTAAAGAGGTTCTAAGACCAATTCAGATATAACCACTATATCAAGTGGAAAATAGACAGGAAAGTACTGAAAATTTCAATTATTATGTTCAATTTTATGATTCCAAACCATATTCTACAATTTAATAAAGTTTCCTTTGGTACAAAGGTACACAAAAGGCTAGAAATGTTTTTCAAATATTTATTTAAAAACTTCAACTTAGCTTCAAGATTTATTTTACGAATAGTTCGTGTCGTCGTTACTAAGTCGTTACACTTTACCATGTAGAATGAGGAGCCATCAGGATATTCTTCAGTAGCATTATTTCAATAGTAGTTGAATTCTACTATTAAATATTCAATTGTCATTTATATCAGACAGACAGTTCTGACAAAGTGCTAAGTTGAATTTAACGAGATTGAATCAAGTATAACATGCAGTTAGTAAATAATTTATCATGTTATGTTCAAATTAAAGAAAATAATTTTTGATAATATTTCTTCAGCAACTACAATAAAATCCATGTCGCGATCAAATAAATGTCCAGTATCATTTTCAAATACATTTGCAAGCAACGATTCTAATACAAAAAAGTGAAAGGCTTAATTAGTATTTATTAATTATAAAGCAATAATACGTAAAATGAATCCAATACTATGGTGAACTAGAAACAATATTTTCACTTGATTAAATTATTAGACTACGATCATGATGACTTAAAAATGTTTTCTTCAAATGTCCGAATTCAAACTAATAAACTAGTTCCTGCTAAATTTCCCGAAAAAAAACAATGAACAAGTTCAGTTTAAATTATTCTTATAATTATCCAAAAACTAAAAATTATACTTATTTGTAAATATAAACCTTATAAACGTTTGTAAAGTTTGCAAATTCACCAGGTAATAATGACGGAATGAATTGGGTAGATGTATTTATAAATCCAATAAAAATGTCTACAAAATTTTGACATTAATTAAAATGTCAAATTGATACTAGATTTACAGTATTTATTTTCCAGATATTTTCCGATCACTCGAAATACATTTACAATACAAGACTCAATTAAAACCAGATTTAGAAATAATAACTTTTTTAAATTCAACTGCATACATCTTTACTATTCAGAAAATTTAATTTATTCGAATTCCCGCTTCCAGTTTTGCAAGTGTATCCATAATTGATTCCGCTAAGGCATCCGCATCTCGTTGATTTGGAAGACTGCAAATGGGACCTCCAGTGTCAATCCAAAAATTTCCAGCTAAACTAAAGCTTCCACCAAAAAATGCTAAAAAATTACATGAATAAATTTAGCTGAAATTACCTCATCATCTTTATTAAACTTATTTATTAATTTTTTTACATATTCCTCGACAAGGCTTTCCTCCACAACCGATAAGTTTTGCCATGCATCCAAATATATCACTGGGCTCTGTCGGACCTGGAAAATTACTTAGTTGGCAAGTAGTCGGCGTTATGGATTTTGAGTTGAGTCGTAACCAGAGAGGTAGCAGTGCGACCGCTTTATTTGCATAGAAAAATACAAGTGGTTTCACAGAGTTTCTCAAGTCTTCAAATTCCTTCTCCACTGCTTTTAAAGTTTTCAGTGGATCAGCTTCGTTAACCTTAATTGGAATTCTCACAAGTGACCAATGATTATACAAGACATCCCTGTGCCCCGGAAGTGGATAGCTAATAAAAGCATGGACAGTATTGGAAATCGGAATCCCAGCATTTTGCATGCATTTAAATGCTGCTTGTCCAATTAAAGTTGTAATTAGGCTAGTCATAGTTACTCCATAACCGTTTTTGACCGCTTTTAATCTAGTAGCAGGAATTGCTGGGGTACACTGAGAATTGTAAGTTTCTTCAAAGTCGGATTTATAAGTGTTTCAGACAAAGTCATGGCGATCCTTTGAAAATACAAACATTTGTAAAAGATAGTACGGTCCCATGAAAAACAACAAAACAATTTTGTAAATATCAACAAAACTAAAATTATTAGTTTTCTTTTCCTCAATTTTTTCTCCTCCAAGCATTTTCCAAGATTTAAACGAAACTTTCTTTAAAAAGTTGGCCACAGAGTAGGCGTCCATTAGACAGTGGTTAACTCTCAAAATAAAAACTGACTGCACTTCGGGGTCTCTATCGTCAATCATGTGTGGTACAACCAGAATTTCCCACGGTGGCATGGTCGGGTCAAATGGTAATTTCCCCAATTGGTTAAATAGCATGTCTCTTGATTGAGTTCTGTTAATAGGTTTATTTGGGCACTCGGAGTTCAAGTAGCGGACATGATTTTCGACTTTAAAGTTGTCTTCAGCGCACCAAAAGTGATATCCGTATTTTCGAACAACTTTCTGTGTTAATTCGGGATAAATGTTGGGTGCGATTACTTTTTCTTTGAGTACATTCACAACTGTAGGAACATCCAGTTTGCCGGCTAAAGTGAAGTAAGGCATCATTACAACCAGAGGATCAGAATATGGGTCTTGGCCTGCCAATATTGCATCTATGCCGACTAAACATTTGCTAATTTTGGGATCTTTTCGAGCCAAACACGACACTATTTGTTTATAGATCCAACAAAGAAATAGCACAAGAAAGATAATGGGATATCCAAAAAGAATTAGCAAAATAGAACAACTTATTACAAGCAATTTCATTGTAGATTTATGTAGAAACATTTTTGTATTCTTTTAAATAAATATTCTATTTAACGAAAGCAATCGAATAAACTGCTATTTCTTTGAAATATAATAAAATACTCTAGGAAAAAAATCCACACGGACTGAATGTCGAAAAAGTTTTTGGCCACTTTTTGTAAATATTTTATCAGTAACTATTTCAAAAATGCTGTTTTCTTCAACGACGTTTTTAAAATGATATTGTTAAATTCATAATGAGAGAAATTCTGCAATTTCATAAATATATATATCCCATCAAATTTTATGGAAAAATACAAAATTAAATGAAACTGAATACACCAGTTTCATTTGGTGTTTTACATGGGGCGGTTTAAGGAAAGTGTGAATAAATATTTGTTTACGAAAAAATGGTGGGAATTCATTCGGCGATTTTCAAATCAATGATCAATTTAGTGGGTAAAAGACACAACGCAAGTAAGTAGTAAACACAAAGACAATAACAATTATTATCATTATGGACCTAGTAATTAAAAATGGTTCTCCGTACAAGAAACTTAATACATTTTCCCAAGGCAGTAAACTTTTTTTGTGGTTAGAAATCTTGATTAAGCACAATTTGTGTTGTCTCTGACACGAGCTGGTTGTATGCTTTTATATTAAAACGTGATGCACATTACATTTTCCTTTTCCTTGTATGACCATTGACGTTATCATTATTGTTATGTATCCTCCTGGTCCGGTACATTAAATAGTAGTTACCAAATATTCCTGAGTTTACGCATGATAGCGTTAAAATTCTGACGAAATACAAACAAGTTATTTTGTACCGTCATCGTCAATTCGTGCTTGTCTCTCGAGGTCACTAAATACATATCTTAAACCAATTATGTATGTGATACTTTGTACACCCTGGTACAATCAATTACCTCGTTTTCCCGGTAATTATTGTTTTTTTATCAGAAATTTCCTTATTTAATAATCTGTATAACTTTAAAGAGGTATGAATTTATGTTCCTTAACCGTCAAATCTCATATCCAACCAACAAGATGTAGCTAGTCATGATTGATGGAATGAAGGTGAGTTTGTTTAAGCAAACATATTTCGCAAAAGGAGAAAAATACCGAACGAAATGTTTTGAGTATTGAAGAAGAATAATAAAGCAGCTAGCAGCAAGGAAACTTATTCGAGGAAAAAGGACAAAAAGCCTTAGTTAAGACTGGATTGCGTTTTGCTGTCCAGGAACCTACATGATTGAGCTCTCCCATGTTGGAAAAATATCATTATAAAGCTCTTACTCCTTAATGTTTTTAATGATTATCAAATAAAGCTAAGGTGAAGTATTCAGAATTACTAATCACATTAGGTTAAATTGTTGTTATGTACTGCAAATATGTAACAGAATTTATAATATACATATACTGTTGCATTTTGTAGTTTTGTAGTAGTCGCGCTCACCAAGATCATGGAAACTATGAAATTATTTATTGCCTTTCTAGGAAGGTTTGAATTTAATATGTTGATCCGGCATGATGATAACAAAATCTCCCAAGTTGTATATTGAAGTATGAATGGAAAATTTCCATTTATGCTTGATTAATTTGAAAGGAAAATCAAACAAGTTCAGAGCACACAATTATGTCGCAATATATGAATACTATTGAACAATATTTCGCATGAAAGCTTTCAAAAGATTAAAACAATATTTTTAAAATGAATCCTAAAATAATATAATATGATGGAATGATTTAGCCAGTTGTGGTTTAAAAACAGGAAAGTATTTTGAGAAATTTGACAAAATTTAAAAAAATACAATATTAGATCAACTTTCAGGGCCGTCTTTTAATTTTTTTGTTTTAAAGATAAATATTTTTATTTTTTAAATGTGAAAATGCTGTATTAGCTAATTTTAAGCTAGCACTTCTTATTTTATACATTAAATTGCTGGATCTACAGATCCGTGAATATATCCAATTCGTGTGTATTTTTTTAAAATCAAAGTTAATGTGAATTACGATTTTTTTGAAACTAATTATTTTATTCAAACTCACCCGATTTTAATTCGTTTTTTTGTTAGATTTTTCATTAAAAGTTTCGTGAACAAAACTTATAAGTGACACCATCAAAAGCTCTATTAGCAATAGCAATAACCACACTGTAATCAAATCCACAAATTAACAAAATACATAAATTACAATGGCTTGAATAAATGAAATACAAGCTGTTACCCTGTTACCTAGATTTCATAAGGTTGCTAAATATTCATATACTAGTTTCAACTTAATTAAAATTATGTACAATATTAATACTCTGGGGACCACTTAATAAATTGAAACAAGACCAATATATAAATTTAAGAAAAATTGCAGTCCGTAGTGTTTACTGGCTGGATGTTTAAATGAAGCATATATGTAAATATTTATTTATGTGCAAATATACATACTACATTATGAACGAAATTATGTAATTGCATATTTGTAATAGGGTTTCTAAGAACGATCGAATTAATACAAAAACTTGTAAATTAAATGTATGTAGCACTGCTACTTTTCCATTTCATGTCAACAACAGAATTTTGTTTTATATTAAGTAGATTATTTTTTATGTAACGGCGGGTAAAATATTTACGAATTCTTGCAAAATATGGTATCCCTGTAGTCTATGGTTTTTTTTTTTTCAATTTAAAATTTAATACTTCAAAGGTTTTTCATTGAACCTTACAAAATGCTATTAAAAACCTTAGCGACTAACATATGCTTTTAATAAGCACCGATGATCCACAAATCCAACCGTTCATCGAATTTTACTAGCTATAAATATTTATTTGGACTTGTTATAGAAAATGACGCATTGTTTCAATTCGTTAATCATCTAGACATATATATTATTATGACTTGTACTTAATGCATGAATATTTTTCAAGGTCACTAACAAAAACTACCTCTTTGGATTTAACAATGTAACACCAAAATAAACAATATTCATCCGAACATTTATAAATTTGATTCAAGTTTTTCCAGTATTCTACAAAGTAGTGTGATCGTTTTGCCGGGCCTTGTGTGGTAATTGAAAATGCCGAATGTCGAATGTCAAATAATAATATACTGACGTTCACGTTGTCATGAAGTTTCTTGGACTGGTATATTATGGTTTGTTTAGAGTTAAAATTGTATCCATCTGATTTAACTTATCAGTTTATTATTTTCAGATTGGAATTTCAATTGTGTTTGCAGTTGGGTTTGTGAGCTCCATACAGTACCTTGACAAAAGTTACACAAATGAAACATGTTATACAAAGGAAGAAATTTTTCACGACAGCAGGAAGCCATGGTAATATAGATTGTATTTTAAAACATAAAGGTCAGAATATAATTTAACTGAGTTTATCTTTGGTTTTCAGTGAACACGCTTACTGGTGCAAAAAAACACTCCAAATCAGACTTTCGATTTAGAGCTTATAAATGTGATGTGAGCCGAAACTATTATCCGTCTGACAAATGGCGAAATTGCACACAGGGTAAATGTCCGTATAAACCAGGACCTTCAAAATATTCACCAAAAGGAGTAGTGCTGAACACAGAACAACCAATAGTTTCCACAACAGAGGAAGCAGCAGGGCCAACCACAGAGCAAATAGAATTTGTTAGTTCCATACAGTATCTCGACAAAAGTTACACAAATGAAACATGTTATACAAAGGAAGAAATTTTTCACGACAGCCGGAAGCCATGGTAATATCTATCTTTCTCTAAACACATAAGTTAGAAAAACACTTGTCAAAATTTATTATGGTTTTTAGTGAACACGCTTACTGGTGCAAAAAGCACTCAAAGTCAGACTTTCGATTTAGAGCTTATAAATGTGATGTGAGCCGAAACTATTATCCGTCTGACAAATGGCGAAATTGCACACAGGGTAAATGTCCGTATAAACCAGGACCTTCAAAATATTCACCAAAAGGAGTAGTGCTGAACACAGAACAACCAATAGTTTCCACAACAGAGGAAGCAGCAGGGCCAACCACAGAGCAAATAGAATTTGTTAGTTCCATACAGTATCTCGACAAAAGTTACACAAATGAAACATGTTATACAAAGGAAGAAATTTTTCACGACAGCCGGAAGCCATGGTAATATCTATCTTTCTCTAAACACATAAGTTAGAAAAACACTTGTCAAAATTTATTATGGTTTTTAGTGAACACGCTTACTGGTGCAAAAAGCACTCAAAGTCAGACTTTCGATTTAGAGCTTATAAATGTGATATAAGCCGAAACTATTATCCGTCTGACAAATGGCGAAATTGTACACAAGGCAAATGTCCGTATAAACCAGGACCTTCAAAATATCCACCAAAAGGAGTAGTGCTGACTACAGAAAAACAAGGAGTTTGGACAACCAAGCAACCAGGAACTACGACAACCGTATTACAAAATTTGACACCAGAAGAATTAACAGAAAATTACATAACAGAGCAACCAGTCGTCTCTACAACCGAGGCACCAGTTTTGTTCACAACCGAACAACCAGTGGTGTCCACCACAAAATTACCCCAATTAGTGCCTACAACTGAAAATCCGGTAGTGCCTACGACAGAACTGACGGTAATGCCTACAACTGAAATACCTGTTGTCCTTACAACCGAAACACCAATTGTGCCAACAACTGAAACACCAGTTGTACCAACAACTGAAACACCAGTTGTGCCAACAAATGAAACACAAGTTGTGCCAACAACTGAAACCCGAGGTGGGCCTACAACCGAAAATTCGGTAGAGACTTCCACAGATCAATTAGTAGGGCCTACAGCTGAACCATTACCATTAACCATAACAGAAAAATCACTACTAACCACAACAGAACAATCACTATTGACTGCAACAAATCCTTCAGTAGTGGCCACAATAGAACAATCACAATTGATTACAACAGAACAAACAGTGGTGCCTAAGACAGATCAGCTTGTCGTTACACCAACAGACTTACCGTTGGCGAGTATTACAGAACATCTGGTAATTCCACCAACAGAACAATTAGTAGTGACTACATCAAAACAACCAAAAGTAGTGCCAACCACTGAAAATCCAGTTAAGACTACAACAGATGAACTAGTAGCGCGTAGAACTGAAATACCAGTAGTGTTAACAAGTGAAAATCCCGCTGTTTCTACACCAGACGTACAAGTAATGAATACAACAGAACAAGCAGTAGTGCCTACGACAGAGCAAACTGTAGTGACTACAACTGAAACACTAGTTGTCATTCCAACTGAAACCCCAGTTGTCCCTACAACTGAAAGACCAGTTGTCCCTACAACTGAAACACTAGTTTTCCCTACAACTGAAAGACCAGTTGCCCCTGCAACAGAACCACCAGGGGTGACCACAGCAAAATTACCACAATTAGTGCCTACAACTAAACAACCTGTAGTGCCTTCAACAGAACAACATCTATTGTCGTTAAGGTTGTCAACTGTTAAACCAGCTGAGTCATCGACTGAGCATGGTGTGCTGCCAACTGAGCAGCCCACAGTTAAACCGGTTGAGCAAAAAGCTGTACTAGAAGATGAGGATAAAGTAGATTTAGCCACAAGGACCCCATTAGATTTAACAACTATTAACACAGCTGATCTACTGACTGATCGACCAGTTGTGCCTCCAACTAAACAATATGAAGCTACACCCGCTGAACAAATCACAGAGCCGCCATATGAACAAGAAGTAGTTGTAACCACAAGTACTCCATTATGGTTAACAACTGTTAAACCAGATGAGTCGCAGACTGAACAAGATGTGCATTCAACTCAAAAACCTGCAGTTAAACCTGCTGCTCAAACAGCTCTTCCAGAAGATGAACACAAAGTAAGTGTACAAACTAGCACCCCGATAGGATTGACAACTGTGAAATTTGCCGAGGCATGGACTGAAGGTGTGCACATAACTGAACAAACCTCTGGACCAGCAGTAGAGCACAAGGTTGTTGATCTAACAATGTCTCCAGCAGAATTGACAACTCAAAAACCATTCAGGACACCAACTAATCTACCATCCTTGCCTACACCTAATCAACCAGCAGTGCCTGCATATGATGACATGATATCAGGATCGCTAGCTAAACAACCTTTAGTTACACCAACGGTACATCCAGTGCCGTCAAATATTGAAGAAGAAACGAGGAACGATGATGAAAAAATTGCTGTTGACCCAACTGGGACACCAGTGACGTTAACAACTGAAGACGTGGCACAGTCTCAGTCTGAACAAACGGTAGTACCACCACCAGCTAAAAACCTTTTGCGACCAACTGTTATGCCAATTACGCAAGTAGTATCCAAGGAACAATTGGATATACCACATTCTGAGCGTAAGAGAAAAAATAGCAAATTGAGTCATGTTTCATGCAAGTCTACAATGTGTATCATTTTAAATTTACAGATGAAAAATGTACCAAACTTTTAGAAAATGTTGTGGCACTATATTTTTATCCGCGCAAGACAAACTGTCATATGTACTGGGAATGCAAGTGAATGCCTTATTTACATCAATGGGTAAAAAAGTTTACTTGAAAATAGAGCACCATTTGTAATGATTAAATGCATGTTTAACAAAAAGGTTCCGATTTTTTTTATCCTCCGTTGATTTTGTAGTTTAAATACAATTGTGAAGTAGTCCAGAAATCCAAACACTAAGGAAAGGTTTTCATAAACAACATCTAGCAGCCGTTAATTTCGGTGTTGTAAGAAACTAGCACATGTTAGATGCTAATAGTTGTAAAACTTTTTTGTATCTACTACACCAAATAGATATTAGGGCCAACTTAAATCTACCGCTCCGAGCTTCAAGACACAAAGCATATGTGACTACGAAAGGCAAAACCCGAGATGTGGCGGAGTGACCGTTGGTGGATTTTCGAAGTCGCAGTACATTCTCTCGAAAACACGTCGCAGCTCGGCTTTTTCTGCATACACACACATGTTAGAGACTTAAAGCTGCAGTGCGTTTTTGAGAAAATGCACTGCGACTTCGAAAACCCACCAACGGTCACTCCGCCACATCTCGGGTTTTGCCTTTCGTAGTCGCATATAATCACAGATGACACACTAATTAAATCAATTCTTCGTGTATATAAAAAGGTTGTCCAAATTTTGTCACAAAAACTTTTGGTTGTCAACCTTTGCATTAGAAGAGCAAATCGATGCAAAAGGGAATAAAATGCATAGAAGTAAATTAATCAGAATTCTAATTTGTTTCTTTGTTGCACTCCTTTTACGGTATCAGTACCTTCAAATGTACTTTCGACTGCATTTCATATTGGCTTATATTTATTAAGCTAATCATAAATCATTATGGAGAAAACTAATAAAAGCTCAACTGTTTACTTTTTTTAATATTCTTAAAAATTCAAACTTACCTGCATTTAATTCAACATTTATTATACCATTTCTTAAACTTAATATTTTCATGAGCAAAACCTAAAAGTGACATAATCAAAAGCCCTGTTAATAATAACCACACAGTTATCAAATCCACAAATTTGACAGGTATTTCCAAATGTTTTTTTGCATTCAGGTTACAAAGTTCCTCTCTATACAATGAAAAGCATCCTTTTTGCAACCATTGTGAAATAAATTTCAACGTAGTTTTCACACTTGTGTTGTAATAAGCAAATGTAAATTTCTTTTGACTTATTTCCATGACAAAATCCCTCATAGAGTTTTCCATAATGTACCTTTTCTGCAATATATCAATTCCAGCTTCAATTAGAAAACCTAAATACATCTCAAATTTTGGCTTCAAAAAGTTATCCGTCTTCGAGTACACCAGTTGTACTGACCGAAATGAATTCTGAACATAGTTTTCAAACACATGAATCCTACTGTTGTTCAACATTAGTAACATTTTGTCAACCTGAAAACGACCAGTTGTATATTCGTCAGTGGGACCATTTGACAATAAGTAAGTAAACCTGTTTAGATTTACACAAGCATAAAATTCACCTTTTAAATTTAAGTCGGCTTTACATATTCGCTGATTCTTTGAATTTAAATCATAGATAATTTGCGTAAGTGGGCCTTCCGAATCATCTAAATACCATTTTTTGTCGTTAATTTTTTTGAACAGCTGATACAGATGGGTCTGTTTGGCTGAAAGTTGTGCATTTATTGCGTAACTGTAATCCTTTAGTAAGTAGGCAGCATCAACCGATGTTAGTAAAGGAATTTCCGGATTGTTCAAAATATCTTCAATTGATTTAGGCAAGTCAGAGGTACCTAACTCTACAGTCATGTAAGTATATAAGTTGGATGCATAAGCATTACGTAATATTAATGCTACAAATAACCAAATCACTACTAACGCTATGTTTTCTTTATGACCACAACCTTTGTCATCGCTTTGCTCTAGAACTACAGAGTAAAGCCAAAAGAAAGGGTTATAAGATACATTTATCAGCAGCATGACTAATCCAATTAGTCCACAGCTACCAATCCAAATTAACCACTCGACAATAGAAAAAGGTGAGAGTAAAGCAAACATGTTTCGATTGTTAGAACGCAAATAGAATAAAGAATACTGTATGCCGTAGAACTCACTGCCGTATGGCAAAATGTAATAATGGTTTGTACTGTATTTCGAAAGCCTACGCCAAATTTGAGTACTCGAAACTTCTGAACAAATAAATGTCGTGCAGTTAAGCTTCATCATGGTTATTTCTTTAACGCAAGGTGTCCATCCATCGAAATAGAATATATTCTTTTTATCCACTGGACATTCAGGAATCCAATAGTTTTCGTTTGGAAAATTTACTTTGTCGCCAAAAATTGTTAGCTTCTCTATTGAATTGATATTATTCGGTTTTCCTTCGAACTGAAGAAGTGGTGTTGGTATTAAAAACAAAGGATTTCTAAAGCCCAAACTCCTTTGCTCATTTGCTTGAGCTATAGATGTAAAATATAGCGTTGAACTTGAAAGGTCTGCCAAAACGATTATCGAACGTGGATAAAGACTTAAAGGCAAAATCCATCCACCTTGGTTTTCGATTTTTGTGTCAAATATAACTAAAACAATGTCTGGTTGATAAAGACGAGGCACTTGGTCCAATTCAAATTGGAGCAGATTTATTTCCAATTTACTGTTTTTAAATTCGTCGAGCTTTTCGAGCTTAAACAACAGCAAGTCCAAAACACATGTCGATTGGTACTTTAAATGAAAAAGCGCTGGGAGAGAAAACGAAAGATTCCTAATATCGAAATGTTGTGCCGTCCAAAAATCTGCAGGGTTTTCCTCAAAACTTCCGTTGGGCATTCGCTTCGAAGTGTGAAGAGTTGCACATCTTAGATCAGCAAGGATATCAATGTGTCTAATTGAATTATTGGTTTTATTTGAATTTCTTACGATGTGAATCGTACATTGAGTAAAATAGTCTAAAAACGTTGAAATGTTACTTAAACTTGAATTTTCTGGGAACAACAAGGACGTTGAAGCTATTTGAATAAAATAAATCACTCGAGCAAATACTACGAATAGTTTGAAGAAATACATAATTTGTGATATAGTCGTTTTATTCGTGATGCAACTTGGTCAACGATGCGTAATGGACTGGGGTTCTGCAATTAGTTTCAACTCGAGTAATATATAAACCTTGAAACAGTGCTTAACTTGTGTAAACTTATCAGGATTAACAAAATACAAAAATTGGAAAAACTGGAATAAATAAAACATAAGTGGTTACCCAGTGTCGTAAATTGTACTATTATTTCTATGGTGACGCTGCGGTGGTGGCGGTGTGGTGTGATTTGGCTTGTACATGTGG
>JAQFZG010003288.1:0-13990 GCA_034695465.1 Entomobrya nicoleti | reverse complement strand
ATTAAACCGACTTATTTATGTACAATTTCTACAAAATTTTATGGACACCTATGAAGATGTAGCTGCTCAGCTCACTCTACTTGTTATAATTTATAGATTAATTGATTTATCTTTTTACATACAGAGATCCTTTAATAGTAAAGAAGAGAGGACCACATCGCAATTTTTTTTTTGCAAAACTGTTTTCAAACGAATACTATATATTTAGGTCGTATAATGTATAAAATTCCGTTACGTATCAATGCTGCGGTACTTCATCGAGTACAAATATTACATACTCAACTTTGGTTTCAAATGTGAATAAATCGTTTTTACATTTTATCTTTTTCAAAATTTCTCGATGAATGGCCAAACTTAAGTAGCTTTAGTTATTGGGCTACCTTAAAGTATTGAATTGCTTAGCATACT
The DNA here is from genome assembly GCA_034695465.1 of Entomobrya nicoleti. Lineage (NCBI taxonomy): Eukaryota > Metazoa > Arthropoda > Collembola > Entomobryomorpha > Entomobryidae > Entomobrya > Entomobrya nicoleti. The sequence goes on along the minus strand of JAQFZG010003288.1, from coordinate 13,582 downwards.
TATATGTACACTTTTACACACATGTTATTTTCCTAATCTTATTTTTAGAACTATTATAATTAATAATGCAGAAATATATATACGATCACTATCAAACACATATCCCACTACAACACTATATTATATATACATAATGTAACTAAGAATGAAATTCAACCGGTAGGTTCATGGTAAAACATATCTAAAATCTAATCACGCAAAACATGTTCACCATTTTTCTATTTTCATTTACGTAAGTTTTGTTGATTTGCACCTTTTCCTGATTCGCTGTCACTTCAATTTTGCGAGATGAAGAAATTTCGGGGAACTTGTGTTGACACTGTGTATACTAGAGCTACTCTACTATTTAAGACAATTTTCTATGATAATTTAGTAGTAGATTGGATAAATTTAATTTAAAAGATTACTGGAAGGGCTCTCCGAAAATCACCACCAGCACTAGGCCCTCCCGGTCCAGCAGATCCGTTACTTTGATGATGCGACATTTGGTAGGGATTTTGACCATTGGGAATCATACCCGGGCTGTGACCATATTGGGCCATGTGTGCTAGGCTAGGTGTCAATGAAGTAACTCCATGAGTACCAGCCGTTGTGGCATGTATTCCTGCCTGATTTAGTTGGGAGTAGTAAGACGCAAGTGAAAACTGTGGAGGGAAACCGGGAGCCCCTGAAGTGACAACCATACCAGAAGATGGGGAAATTGATGATCCTTGATTCATGTCATTATCTGGAGTGGACCTATGGTGCATCCCATTATTACTACCGCCGTGTCTACCCATACCACCAAGATGACCACCACCAGATTGATTATTAGAATTATTGGAATTCTGCCCATGCATCGGATCCGGCGTCCCCGTTGCCGACTCGTCATGAGAACTGCTCTTGGGAGAATCCGACTCGGTTGACTTGTTCCCATTGTGTAGGAGGTCGTAACGATCGTTCGCAGCTGATGTCGGAGTCGATCCTGCGAAAAAAATAACAAAAAATAACTTATTAGCATTACCTTCAATTCTCCTCTTTTAAAAGCAATCAAAGAAAAATGAACACAGCATAAAAATGCATACAAAAGCAATAGCGATAGTTTCCTCGTTGCACAGCCACAATAGCCTTTTCTCTTTTATTGTTCCTATTCTTTCTCTTCTAAAAGTACAGTTGATGAGCCAAAAAGCCATATCCCTTTCTTTCCTCACAATAAAATCTCCCATTAGTACAAATGCACAGAGAATAGAGTTTGCATTATTGTATTTTTTCTATGTCAGCTAATTCCTTTTTTTAATGGCCAATATCATTTTATATTAGCCAATTCCATTTTCTCATGTGCCTCCCTTGTTTTTTTCTATAAATACTCTAGCATAAAAGGTGTGATGTAACATGTAGAGTCAATATTGACACGACAATACTAATGATGATGATAATCAATGACTCCCATACAAATGCAAACACTACATTATGTATACATATCTATATATACATAAAAACATAATATAAGTGGGATTTTTTTTATCTTACTACTCAACTCAGCGGTAATTCTTTCCAGCAGCAAAGAGCTTCTTATAACGTGTCTATTTATCGTAATCACCATCTTGTACAATTTTATCAAGAGCTCAGATCAGTCCTCTTTTCAACCACTTCGCACAACAACGCTTGTTGGTGGTGCTTTGTCGTCTCGTGTACTTTCAAAACTCTCCTCTTGCATTAGTTTTTTTTCTCTTGATATAAACAAGCTTAACCGACAGCAGATTCAATCATCATGCATTATAAATGTGATGGAAAAAAGCAGTCACTTTAGTGTGTAGATTGAATATACATATTCGCTTGTTCTCTTTTTTTTCTTCGTCTACTGACTATGTACACACGTCACGGTGAATCGGTTTATTACCTTCGTTTGTTTACTGCCATTCACACAGTATGCATTAGCACGATGATGATATGAAAATTGAAAAGAGACCGAATCGCCCCAGTGGGCAAACTAATTCCTTTCTTTTCAGCGCTGGAGAATGCCGTCCATTCATGTGTATATGTATAATATGCTGAACTCCTACAGTCAAGCCTCAAATATTGACTTTCAAACAATTGCTACTCCACTTTGCTTTCAACTTCTTTTCTTTTTCCTTTTTTATATTATTATTATTATCTGCCTCATTCAGCTCACGGCGTTTGTCATTGTATCGTGAAGTGGCTAATTCATGCATTATAGATGCATGACAAGCACTAACCAACTTGCGTTGTCTCGTCCTCTCTCTTCGTGAATAAAATAGATTTCTTTTTAGCTAATAAAAAATGGCCATTGCTCTCTGATAATGATGACGGTAGGTGACCCGCAGAACAAGGGGGAAATACCCAGTAGCCAGTGTTTTTTCTGCACGACCTAATAATACAAGACACAAACATTGCTACCTCATTTTCTCACTACATTTTCATTTTAAAACACTGACCCCCAAAAGAGCCAAGCCAATTTTCACGAAACAACGTGTTTGCATACTGATGTGTGCATTTTCATTAAAATTCTCTTATTTTATATTGTATTTAGATTTTATATATGCTTTGCTTTTATGTATGAATGTGGGCTAGCTGACGAAAGCAGAGAGAAAAGAGGAATATAATTTTAGTGTAAAAGGAAAAAAAGGTACGTACTTACCAGGTGTGAAGTGCTTGTTAGGACTCCCGGAATCAAAATATCTTGGGTTGTTTGAATCCAGATATGATTTTCCCGCGGCTTCCTGCATGTATTTTGCCGCTGCTGCAGCCACGGCTTCTGCGGATGGGTACATGGAGCTGATGGCCGCTGCTGAGTATCGGTACTTATCATCGATCCCGGAATACGCCTTCATCGCATCCTGCATTGAAGAGACCACTTGATGAGCTGCTGGAGATGAAACTGCGGCTGCAGCCGCCGCTGCTGCAAGACTTGAGTTGTGCATTGCTGAGCCAAATCCCGCTGCCCCTCCATACGCACTGTTGTAGTAACTTGACATTTGAGCTGCCGCTCCGGGTAATCCAGCTGAAAAATTCAAAGAAACGACAAACGTGTTAATTTTTCATGAATTAGTATTGATTTTCTACTTTCAACAAAATAATATGCTTTTGTGCGATTTCCTTGTTACATTTTCAAAGGTATATAAGGATACCACTACTGCAACTACGACACTAAAAACCATTTTAACCCTTTCATTTTCTTTTCTCCTCCTTCTTTATTCAACTCCGTGTCAACCACATATTGCATCATTATTTAACCAACATCATACTGAGCAAAACCTACATGCACCACTTGAAAGCACCAAAGCCACCTCTTTCATTCCACTTTAAATACAAGTCTTTATACTAATTCCATTATGGTTCCATTGCCACTTGGAATAATAAAATATTGTCCCATTTTGTCAATGGATTATGGTGAGAAGAAATGTCTAATAATATAATTCCTTTTAAAAGTATAGATGAAACATAATGAAAAGCAGCAAGCATCGTACCAATGTGCGTTCTCCTATAATCTTAGTCAGATTTGTTTAAAAAAAATTATTTACAAGAGCCATCAGAACACGTATATTTTAGGAATGATAAAAAATTCCACCATTCACGATAAAATAAAGGGTTGAACCCGTCCACATTGTGTAAGGTACAATACCAGTGTACAACAAGCATCACAATTTGAATGTGAATGTTTATTTTATTTCTTTATTACAATCAACCATATTTATGTACTTTATTATTTTCCCCAGTCATTTTCCCTTTTGCATCATCATAGAACACAGACACACACGCTTTATCATTCCATTATACAATAACTTCATAGCATCAGCGTAATAATCATAATCATAACCGTAAATATAATCATAACTCAATCCAATCTGCCAAGTCAACTATTTTTCTGTTCCTCTCCATGCTCTCCACACTCTCCGGTGTATATACGATGGAGGTATTAGTTGAGAGGGGAAATAAAGAAAGAAAAGACAGGAAAGAAAGGATTTTTTTCTCTCTCGCTCTATGGGAGTAAGCCATTTCACCTTTTGTAATACTGCACCATTCTTTTCTTTAAAAAAATATATATGTATGACAAGACACAAATGATATTTTGAAATATTTTTCACTATTCACAAGAGCATTATGATTATTATGGTGATTTTAGTGCGTCTCTGCCACAAGGTAGCCTGAGTAAAAAAGAATCACACTTTGAAAATATGTATTTTTGGTCACATTTTCATTTTTTGAAAACCTGCTGGCATCTCATCATTATTTTGTTATCATCATCATACATACGCGTAGTCTCTTCATAAAGTTAAATAAGTAATAATAATTCAAGAAAACAAGAAAATTGTTATTCCAGAGAGAAGAGGTTTTTTTTACTCATAGACATTTATAATGATTATGACGAACGTATGTCGTTTATGTCTTTACAATACAAGACCAGTCCATAGTGAAATGACATGATGGTACGCAACGTATGACTCTATCAAATCATCTCACAACATTTCTAACTGATGTATTCTATCGAATTCCTCCACCCATTTACAAAGAAACCTGTTGTCAGTTAATTTGACCTTTGCCAAAACTAACAAATCAACTAGTTTCCCGAAAAAATTCCACTCTGACTGAATTCCTATACAACCCAAAAACTTGATGAAATTCTTTCTTTTCTTAAAACATAAATTCAAAAGCTTGAACCATTTCCGCTTCCAAATAACTATTTGCTTTACAACATGCGTATATTTCACGCATGAAAGTTTCCTCATCGCGATTTCCTTCAAAAGAAGCAAGATGTGCAATGCAGATGGTGTCATTATGAATTACACAAATGCTTTTGTTCACTTCACACTATTATTCGCTCGTCTCAACCTCTTCTCGGTTCTTTTCTGTTTCTCCGCCTCCTTTTTCTCCTTTTCAGAGAGCACCACACAGTCACCCACCACCACCAACCATCGTATCACAAAACTACCAGTATCAGAGCAGAGAGTGCCAAAGCTCATATTGCTGTTCAAATGCTAGCAACAAAACAGAAACACAAGCAAACAAAAAATGCATAATCGTCAATGTAATAATGACAAACATGTATGCTACGTAATATCCAGCCTTTTTCTTCACACTCCACCTTTTGTTGTATAGTTGCATGCCTCATCATCATCATCTTGCTTCTCGCATATTATTTTACTTTTTACTATTATCGTTCACACTTGAAAACCTCTACTCTACTGTCTTATTCTTTTGCGCTATTTGAATAGGCGATAATTTCCAGCTGCATTGTTGCTCAATAGAAATGAAAATAAAAAAGCTCAAAGAAAAACTGTAGAAAATAAAAATCGACACTTGCATTGCAATCATAATGCATTACAATGGCTTTATTATTAACCATTATGTTTTTTTACTACTTTTATTATTATTGCTAGTTCTTACTTATGTGGATAGACAGACACTAGGCACGCTTGCCTAACATTTTCTTCCATCCAACTAGTTTCTCTATTTATTCCCCTATACCTACCTCCTTAATCATCATCATAACACCTTCACCACCACAAGAGCAGCAAACACACACATTACCAACAACAGTGCTGGTTTTATTCACATTCCTTTTAGCAAAAAAAATGAAAGAATTTTGTCAATTTAATTTGCACCAGGTTTGTCTCCTTTGGTGGAAAACACTATACAAGCTCCCCTGCTTACTCTCCGCTGGTTGTCATTTCTCCCCACCAACCAAGTAAACGTTTTTTTTACTGTCCCTACATCCCATTATATGTCTCTACGTACTACTTTGTCATACGTGCAAAAGTGCATCTTTCTACAATGAGCATGACATAATCTCATAAAAGATACACACTACTCCAACCTTGCGTTGTACAACATAAAAATCAAAAAAGACTCAAATCTCCAGGTACTGCTGCTTTTTAGGTACCATCTACCTTCAACATCATCATCATCATCACAAGTCCATTTCCTCCTCATTTTTTTGTGTAATAATATTCACCTTTTCAATTTTGGTTTACAGTACACCAAAGCGTTATTGTTATTGTTAAAATTATCATTATTACTACTGCTTTTTTGCTGTTTATTATTGTGCTTATACAATCAAACGCTACAACGTGCAATTATTGTCATCATCATTACACATTCGAAAAGTTAACATCTCTATACACTCACTCATCTAATTGTAAGTAATAATATAATAAGCATACAGCGAGCATGGCAGCCTCTGTGAGCATTTTGAAATGAATTGAATGACTGAATAATTTCTTAACAACAATACGTCAGCGATGAAGCGCATTGAGTGAGTGTACAACAATGACACTACAAAACCCTATTCACAAACTTCACAATTCGCTAATATTCACATGATGATATGTGCTTCTCCACATCATATTTTTTATATTTCTTATTCTTGATTCTCTCTTTTGTTGCCACCTTTTCGTATGGAATATGCTACAACACTATACCATGTTATTACCTGTTTGTTGGGTGCGTAATAATTATGTCACCGTTCTTTTTACACTACCATCATCAACTTCGTAGCACACCTTGAAGAAAAGAGAAGTCCTGTCGTCTTTTTGACAAGCCAATAACCCTCATTCTGCTATTTAAGATGTCTAAAAAATCTTTACGCTATTGCATTACTTCCACACAAGAGCAACCTCGTCCACCATGTAGCATCTTACAAGAATGAACCGTCATAATAATTATGATGATGATTATTATTACTTTTGTACATTTTTGCCATCATCATCATTACACAAGTGCTATAGATATATATTGAGAGAAGGCTGGGATAAGCCAAGCCAGAGAAGTGAGTGGAATGCCAAAAGAGAGAAAAAAGGGGGTGTTACGCTGGCTCATCAAACAGCCATCAAAACTGATTTACAACTCACCAAGAAATCATCTTGTCATAAACGGACATTCTAAATTCTAATGATAATGATGATGTATACTACAAACTAGACAGATAGTGCAGTTTCTTTTTACACTTTCAGCACAATAAAACAATAATTACCCACTTATTATTTGCATGAATGATGATGCATGCAGAGTGCAAGACAACACAACCAACACAATGACAGCTTGATGACAACAAAGTTTGCACAAATAACAAAAACAATTATGAATAGAAAAAATCGAGATTTTAAAAAGTTGGACTGTTGAAGCTGCCTTACAGATCAATCGTTTTTACATATGGCGGGGGTGGGAGATTTTCCCCCTAGCTTTCAGCGATAGCCATCTCGTAAATTGAAAATGTTTTCACTCCATCATCCATCCTATTATCCTTGTACTAGGGATCAATCAATCCATTACCATTATCAGTTATCAGTAATTCGTGTTTTGACTTAAAAGAGTACATATTATTGATGTGTTGTACTCAAATAGCGAAAAATTAATGAAAATTTTCAAGTCTTCAAGTTGATCTCATGGAAGAAGCATTAGTAACACGATCGATTTCTATCCAGTTGAATACAATGCAATCATCCTCCTCACTTTTACTAACTGACCTGGATGAATACGCGTAGTAATTGTTATACAGCCGTTGTTGTATGGAAGTTGGAGTATAAATAAGCATATGATGGTAGTAACAAACTTATCGAAAAACACTAACTCCAATCCAACACGTCATTTTATGATACATATAACATTTGGTCTTCTGCTATATATTGTCCATTGTATTATCCTGGCTATTATTATTGTCCAAAAAGTATTGCTTCCTTTTTAGAGCTTCATATATAGTATTGTGTGCGATCGTTTATTGTTGTGCTTGCATTATTGAACAGATAATAGGAAACTAGTCAGCAGCAAAAACCTGGCCTACTGCAAATGCAATGGAAATGATAATAGTGTATTTGGTGGTGGTGATGCGATGGTGCTTCATTTTATTCTTTCTGTGTGTGTGTCGATAATAATGCCCTAATTTTTGTCCTTTTCTACACAGATGAATAGGAAAATGGACTCTTTTTTTCCTATTGTACTTCTATGTATGCATCATCATCTCTTTCTCTCTATCTCTCTGGTGTAAGGTAGAATGACAGAGCAAATAACACTTGTTTAGCTCCCTTTTCAACTTCTCTCTCTCTCATCTAAGTAGACTGTGAGCGAACGAGTGAGTTCAATTCAAATATCCATCTATCTATTTCTGTCCATTCGTTCAAGAGTTGCATTGCAATCATGCTTTAATATTATCATCATCAATGGTACATATGTGTGTGTGTTTGCTTTTCACTTCCATATAATATTCTATACGACACCAGTAAAAGTTTGCATTTGCTTGTCATTCTCTTCTTTCTTCTTATTCTTCTATTCCATCACCATTTTCTATCCTCTTTTTTTACAATAGAACAGAAAATGGGAAAAAAGGAAAGGGCTTCTCAATCTCTATTATATACTTCCCTCATCTATTCATCTAGCAAGCTCATCTTTCTTTTCTTTTCTCAATCTATAAAAAAGTAAGCCAAATTCAATCTAATTTCCTTCCTGATTTCTTCCTATCAAAATATATACCATTGAGTATATTTGAGATGTTCCCATCTCAAAAAAATTGTATTGATAATGATTACAAGAATGGAAAGGCAATACCACATGTTTCCCTCTTTTTTATGACAATATGATGTAAGATCGTACAAGACAGGAGGGCAAATGCAACTAGGAAATAATACGGGTTCAAAAAGTTATTTGCTCTTGTGATCCTCTTATAAAGAAGAATGTCATCATGGAATATCAAACAACCCCAATGTCAAGAAGACACTCCGCCAGTCTGCCCTATTGCACCTCCTTGTCAACTTTCAAACTATACACAATTTTGTTTTTGCATGCATCTGACTTCTCATCAATATTGAATACATGCAATGTAAACAGTTCAATTATAATTTATCTAGTGTTCATAAGTTCAACCGAGAACAATTTCGTTTTTATCATCATCAACTTGATCCAAAAACACGAACGAAACCAAGAACCACACCATACATACCATGGTCATCATGCAAGCCAAAACTTTGCATGATGTCGAGGGTGGGGAGTGGGAAAGCGTGACAGCAAGCAAGCCGAGATGGATGAATGATGGTGAAAGGGAATAAGAGAGAGAGAGAACAGAACAAGGCAAGGTAGCATTTGAGAATTTTTCTTCTGCTGTGCAAACTTGATTTCATGATGCTGAAATAAAATCCTTGTTAAACTTTTCGATAAAATCTCATTACGATTTTTAACACAATACGAATTAGCGTTTGACATTTTAAACGTGCTAAGCACACCTCTTGTTAAGTAGGTAGAGAGAAACCTTTGAGAATTGGAGGAGAGATTCGTGTATTGTCATTTTAGTGACAGAACTAATTCTTCCATTTTCATAATTCGCACTGATGCATGTACCTCCACATTCTGAGCAGACATAAAAACCTGTACGCACATTTGGATTTTGCCTTCAAATGGAATCTCAGAAGATTGAAAAAAAAATGGTCACACTCAATCAAGTTTTGTGTCCTAATGTCAAGTCATAAAATAAGCTCCTCTCATTTTTTGGCTTGATGAAATGAATGCGTGCTCTCAAGTTTTCTTTCCCTTTTATAGGTTTCAGCATTCCTCAACAAATAACGTGGTTATTTCAACTCACACATGTACATATGCTTTCGTGCATGAAGTAAATTCAGATGGTGTCAGTTATTTTACTTTTGGTGGTCGAGTCGGATTTTCTTCGTGTTATGTCGGATGGATGAGTAGGATAATTTGACAGCAATCGAACAAGCCAATTGACAGTTATGTATATATTCTCAATCTGAGGGGAACAACATTGGAATTAAATACACAACCAGCATCACAGCCCCTCCCTAGTATTTGTAGTTAACTTACATGTTTTTTGCACGTTTTAAATTATAAAAACATCTACCCACGTTCATACATATTTTTGCTGATTTCAATTTAATATCGTAATTTGCAAAGAACTTTTTTCGAATATACGTAAATAGGATAACTATATACTATTACCCCAAATACATGCATACATTTAATCGAGTATTTTTTTATTTGTTCATTTTCATTACAGCAGAGATTTCTAAAATAAAATAAACGTGTACATTATTGTAATGCATCCATTCAGAATACTTTGATATAATAAAATAAATGCAAAAAAAAATCCTGTTTGCTTGTTGTTTACTAAACAGAAGCTTGTGTGCACCAATATGCACATTTACACAAAAAAGGTTCCTCCAGTTTGAGTTTTAAAAAATTTCTTTGAATTTTCAAAAGGTCCCAGGTGTACATTGCGACAATAAAACCAAACAAGCAAAACCAGGTACGAATGAATTCTCTCAAATTGTCACAAAAACGTACACGCACATAGATGAGCATTTTGGTAAAAGGATCATGTCACGTCGTTGTGTACAAATATGATGGTTATGGTATAGCATGTAAATACAAACTTTATAGTTATATTTTATGTTTGTAATAAGAACATGAACAAAAAAAACCTAAGCTCTCTGTACTGATTTCTGCTTGAGCAGGCAAATGTAAACGAAACCGGCCAACTTACTCTCTCCAACTTCAAAAAAAAACAGATTTAACATCAGAGAGACGAAAATTGCTCAATGTGCCGTGATAGCATGGACTAATGGTTGGGTTGAGGAATAATATACCCTACCTACCAACAAGCAATGGCATTGCGTATCCAAATGAGCTCAAGTGAAAAAAAGAACCAAAAGGAAGAAAAAACTCTTTCTGAAAGCTAAGCTACCATTTTACCACCAGGCAGTCCACCACCACGAGTAAATGTCAGCATAAAGCCGAAATCTTCACAATAAATGCATGCACGACCAAGAAAAAAAAATTGTGTGTAGTAAGTTGTGAGAGTGTGGGACAACTTGGAATATAAATGATATTGTGAGACTTGGCCAGGTGCAATGCCCACGGCAGCATATTTATTAATATTACTGCTACTTCTACAACCACCACCATCACTACCGTATTTAATATTTTTCTCTCACTTTGACTTGCCAAATAAAGCTAATGTGCTGCTACTCACATGAACAAAAAAAATCTCCAGAGAAGAGCTCCCTCGCATAAGGAAAAAAAGACACACAAACTATCAAAAGGCAAATCTCGTATCTTCACTTCCTACCTTGTATTTTATTCCCTCTTCTGACCCGAAATCATTAACTAACTCATTCATTCGTTTTTTTTTCTTCATTGTCCCTTCTTGGCTTTGTTGAATAGCATATATACATACACCAGGATTTTCATTAGAAAAGAATCAAAGGTATTGTTATGCTATAAGCCAAATCCTTGACTTTTTCAAAAGGACCAATTCTTCCTTTTGCAGTTGTAATATTTTTTTCATCCTTATTCTCAATATTTTTATTGTAATATCTATCATATTATGTATTTAACTTGTGATAAATTACCTTTCTAACTGTCAACAAAAATACGTATGGTCAGTTCACTAGGGACGTATTCAGAGGGGAAAAATATAGTAAATAAATAAAACAGCTATTGTGAATATGGATTTTTGGTATTGTTATTTTTTGATAAGGTGCATAAGTAATGGTAATCAGCCAAGGATAAAATAAGAAAGAACGAATAACAATATTGGGCACATGGGCACTTCTAAATGGAAAACCGGGTATGTTTTATTGCTCTGCTAATTTGACAGGTCACCGACGACATTTTCTTAACAGTATTGTTTTTTCTCTCAAAAATACAGAATAATAAAAATCCGTACGATACGTTATTATCATGGTGCACCAATCACTTGCACACGTGCACAATGACAAACATTATAAATGTAAAAAAGGACAAAGACGACAAGGCCATCAGACAGCACTTCTCTAGTCAAAATATCATAAATCCAAATAGATTTTCGTCGTCAATAATAAAACAAAAATCAGATTGAAATTCCAGGTAAGAAATTTTCTCTTTTCAATTGCACCCATCTTCTTGGCTAAGGATTGGGTATATAACTTTTATTGCAGTTTGGTTTTGGTGGTGATGACAAGTCAAGTCAAAACACAAGGTAATTGCATATATCTTCTACTCATATGCATATTACCTTTTGCCGTGTGTGCAGGATCCTCAATGTTTGGAAAATTCTTCAATTTTATGATACTTGCGCCCATGACAAAAGAGCATGAAATGACAAAACAAAGAATTTTCCGGGATGAAGATAACATTCACAAAGTACGCCATAAACTAATAAAATCTGACTGGTGTTGTTGATTTGACCATTTATTTATCAACATCTCAACTGTGAGTATCTGAACCTCACTTTGCTAGAATTTCACAGGTGGACGTCAAAAAAATCATTATTATCCACAAGGTAGCAACTACTACTCCACTACTACTTACTACACACGTCTCCAACAATTTTTATAATATCAACCAAACACAACAACACAACTTCACTTTGAATTGAATCTTGATCTGAAGAAACCAACTCGTAAAGCAACTTTTACTTGTCAACAAATATCTAAAGAATTATGATGATAAGAAAGAAACAGATAGGTAATAATCAACAGATAGAAACATAAGAGAGGTCCTTCAACATCTTTTCCTATCATCATAATCATCAAGCCATTTTGAAGCTCAGAAGGTTACCTAATCATTGCTCATTTCATTCTCTCGCAAAGAAGACATGAAAAAATACAATATGATTTGTTACTCAAATGAAGACAATGAATTTCAAATGATCATGTTTATGATAACGGTTATGATAATTATCTCCAAGTAAGTAAAACTATTGGAGTTTTAAGACTTTTAAGCATGCTTAGAAAATAAGCACTGCGTAGTTTCATCATCACTCTGGAATTTAGTCGCACATTCCATGTATCACCATTGCCCCAACATAACATACATACTTGTATTTGTATATATACAACATAATTATTTCCAATATAATAAATTTTAAGAGAGATGAGATTTCAATGCAATAATGCTTGAAGATTTAATGCGGTTTGGTAAAACATAAAATTCTGCTTAATGGTCTTAAATGATTTTTCATTGTATTATTAATATCATAATGGCGGAACAAGAGAATAGCGTGTTGTAAGTAGACAAAGCAGCTTTTCCCCCGGTTAAGTGTGCAAAGCAACATATATAAAACATCAACCACAGTAAGTATTTTTTACGTGACATGGTGGATGGAGAGTAGAACTAAACAGCAGCAATAAGCTAGTATACTTATGAATACAAGCCTTGACGTCTGGATGATTTACAGTCTTGTTTTCAAAGAAGAATTAAAGCATTAGATTTAGATGGATGGCACAAATGATGTTTCATATAAAACTACTAAATGCACACCATGACGTACTCTATCTCTCTCTCACTAACAGCCAAACACTTTACACATTAACATCTGTGTAACTTTGCACAAAAAGTTAACTTTTTAATGCTAAAAACTATGTATTGGGTAAATTTTTGTGGCTACATAGATAATGTGGCGTGTAGCCGGACGTGATGCTGTTTGTTGGTCGATTTATCATTTTGTTTCAACTTGCAATATTTCCCTCTAAACATTCCAATACAAGGACAAGAGTTGGAAAATGCAAAAGAACACTTGAAAATCAAGTTGTTACGCATTATCACATAAAATTATGGTATAAACAACAAAGTTTGCATTCCTCCACCACACCACCACTCATCT
>JAQFZG010003287.1:0-13992 GCA_034695465.1 Entomobrya nicoleti | reverse complement strand
CTTTTGAATCATTCGTTTTACAAAAATATACTCTCAATTTTGCCTTTCCGAGATTTTCATTTAAGTTGGCTTTTATTGCAATTTTTAAGGGGTTTTGCAACTTATTGACACATAAATGTAATTTTAATACAAATTCAAGTCCTTTTTGAAAAATTTCTATAGAAATAAACAAACCAAATTATAAGTGCTTCTTAAACATAACTAGCTTACAATTACTCAATTTTTGAATAATAAAAATTCTAAGTTCTTTTTTAAATTGCAAAGAGAATCAGAAATATTATAATAACTTAAAATGCTATTTTCTCTTAACCTCGTTACCGAAACAAAAGGTCTTTTAAAAATGATCAACAACTGGAATCTCCTTCCAATTCACTACCCATTCCAATTCTCATTTCACCCCATTTTAAAGCAATATCGCTTTTCAAGCAATCTCTCATTCCTAAAACGTCACTGGATTTACCAGTGCCTTGTCTTATTTGTGTCCATCCTAATTGGAACAATACGAGCTCAAACTGAAAGCACTTCCATTTTCGATAAAATTACGACCTTGTTCTTTCCTTGGTTTGGAGTGTACTACGCAGCAACTGTCTGCTTTTATAAATTCGAGGCAACCCATTTTTGTGATTTTTTAAATCAAGTTTTGATATTCGAAAAAGCAATTGGTTTACCTAGCAATCTTGCTAAAGTCTACAACTGGAAAGCTGACAAGGCAAGAAATGCTGTCTCCCGAATTACAAAAATTGGCACACTGTCTTTGTTCTCGCACAGTGTAATGTACTCTCTATCTTGTGCATACAACCCCATTGTGCCATGGAGTATAATGCCGAATTCGTTTCTAAACGTATTTTGTGGCAAAACGGAATGCAGTTTATTAACCGAATTATTACGGAGGCTATTCCTGTTTATTTATTCTTACGTCACAATGAAGCTAATGGTTAATTTAGCTGCTATGATTATTCTGTTGAGTTTGCTGATCCCAACATTTTGTATTTTTGCCTGTCTCAAATCCTTACATTGGGAATTGCTACAAGCTAAATTGAAGAAAGATTTGATTAAAAGCGTTCAAGTCTATAGACAAGTACAACTACTGTGTGGCTTATATAATAATATTCATAAACGGTTTCTGTTGCCAGGTATAATAGTTTCCGCAATGTGCTGTTTTAGCATACCAGGTTTTATAGTTGTAACACGATTTAATCAGTTGGATTTGAGTGCGACAATGATATTTGGTAATGCTACGAGTGTAGCTGTTTGTTTAATTATTGGATGTTTTCATTTTGCAGCACAGTTTAATGAAATATGTCATTCGGTTTTTGAAAGCTTTAAGAGAAAACTGGCAAGTTGTGATAAAGGATTTGGGAATTGGTTGGATAGAAAAGTTGCAAAGAAGTATGTGGGATCTTTGTATCCATTAAGAATTCAGTTTGGACAGAATTATTTTGATAGATTGAGTCCTCTTGTATTTTTAGACATTTCTGCCGATCTTCTGATTCAATTGATATTCCTGGATCAATAAGTAAATAAATAAATGGAAGCGCACATTTTTAGACTTTGGCCCTTAGACGTTAAGCATTACTACAAGAAACTCTGTATCTATTTTATCATGGATATGAATGTATTATAGCTTACTAATTATAACATAAAACCAATATGTAAAAATTCTAAACAATGTAAAAATACAATGTTCTTATGAAAATGCTTAAATACAATTACGAACGTATAATGTATTTATTTTCGAAGAATGAACAAATGAGGATTTATTTATGCTTTAGTATTATGAAAGAATAAAGTTTGTTTGTTAAAACCAGCTATTTTGACACTTTTGTTGAAATATGTCATCCACATTTTTGTTTTGTCTTGACATATTCTTCATACCAACTATCACAATGAATATTTAGTTTGATCACACATGTGTAGATGTGCACAGTTGATACATTCTATTCTATTAGTATATATTTGTTTTCATAATACAACCAACTTCACGTTTCATACAAGCATGCACACAAATACATATATGTTCTTTTTATATACAGACACAGGATATCCTTTTGATATGGTATTCAGTTCAGTTGCAATATTTGGTATTACCAAATTTGATGTATAATAACTCATTAGAGAAAAATATTTTCAAAGTGACAATTCATTTTACACCCAATGAGTACATAATGGAACAAAAGTATACTCGTGGAGACGATAACAAAAAAATCACTTCTGCTCACAAACCTAAGTATAAATTCTGAAGGAATAAAAATTGATAAACTGTTTCCGTTGGATGCAAAACTACGCATATCATACAGACTTGCCATAGATGTTCTTATGCATAGTTGCTATATATTCATTCAATTTTAATTTAATTGATACTTCTCGTGTTACAGGATGGATCCAACAAACTTACAAATATTAGAACCTGTAAAATCATTAATCCGGTAAAACCGAAGTTGCTTAAGCCTCATAACTGCTAAACAAAAAATACACAATCGCATTGGACGATGTTCCACATTAGAAAAATTCGAATTGAATCTAGCATGGGACCAACTCAGTCGCCGCATGTCTATAGTTTTTGATCCCCGCACAAATTAATTCAATACAAAAAACCGATGTTACTTAAATACAAAATTTGGAAAGTTTTCGTCCAGCGCTATCAAATAAATGAAGAAGATGGACGGACAAACAAGGCAGAAATCGTTTGCAGCCCACGCTACTTAATAAAACAAAATGTATGATGGAAAAGACGAGATAACATCCAGCCAAATGCAGGAAGTTCAGTTTCCTACGAGATGGTAATAAGCCAACCAACAAATGACTGTTGCTTTATTCTGAAATCAGCATTGGAAGCGAAAGCATACAAAAATTTGTATTTCAAAAAACAAACTTCCACACCTCATATTCTAAATTTCATCGTGATTTTTTTTTCGTTTTCGTTCCCAACAATGTCATTCGTAAAAAGTAAATGCTATTTTTCCTACGGAATTCTATTAGCATGGTTTATTTTACCGAACGTATGTTTGGCTAAACTTCAAGTTGTCGGATATGGGGAATCGTGTGAACACCTAACGAATAAATGTGATCAATCTAAGCATTTATTCTGTTTTGACAACAAATGTAACTGTTCAAGTCCCGAGACCATGATTTACGACGAGACGGCTGAAACATGTGCGGTTACCAAGGGAAACCTGTGTCATCAAGAGGAATTTTATACTGAAACCTTAGAAACGTATACGACTGACTTTATTTTGGCCTCCAGAGCTGTAAAGATTACTAGAAAACTTCCTTGCGCAGATGGTGGTATTTGTACCGAATTCCTTTGTCAAGACATCATTCATCCCAAAGTCGAGTATGATGTCAATAATATATCATCTTTAATACCTTGTGAAACCAATAAACTGTGTCCATACAATACTGGACTGAATTGTATTAACGGATATTGCAAATGTGGTCTTGGCATCCAGCAGTACTACAACGGTACAAGGTGTGTAAGCCGTGTAAATGGTGCTTGTAATCCTGCCGTAGCTAATCCTGCTGATACCAGAGCAGTTAACGAGAACCGGTTGGATTGTACCCAAAATGCTAAATGTATTGAGAAAGATGCACAGTTGTCTTGTCAGTGTGAAACTGGATTTGTCTCGGTTAAAAACGGGAGATGTGTACCTGATTATCAGCAGCCATGTGATCAAAAGAAGCCCTTTTGCAGATCGGAAGGTTTATTGGCTTGTGTAAATGGGAAATGCGAATGCGAAACTGAATGGCACGTTTACGATACCAAACTAAAGCGATGTCGGGGTTTGGTAGGGTCTAGCTGCAAGTTTTCTAAGGACTGGATGTCGACGGATGAACGTGCCACTGAGTCTTTAATTCTTTGTGTATCGGATGCAGTTTGTGACATACTGTACCAAATGGGACAGTCTTTTAGTGGAATTTGTAAATGTGAAGAGGGATACGTGAAGACTACCAATCAAACATGTGTTAAAGATCATAATGATATAATGTTAGTTTACGAAGGGACCATATAAATAAAGTGTTCCTGCAGGATATATTGAAGTAAAATGAATTTCTAACAAACTGGCTCTCTTAACCAATTAATTTACAATTTTTTTACAAGTATAAGCTTTCTGTAATTTTTACACGTAACATTATCTTAAATTAATGTTAATTTTAATCTTTGGCTAGCACGCAAAGGATTGATAGGAACAGTGTCACCAAGATTGGTTTGTGTGGTTTGGAGGCGGTTGTATATTGCATAACCACACATGATTATATAGTAAACAATGAACTATTTAAAACAATATGAAATTAAACTTACAAATAATTTTGTCATAAGCATAATTTCTATACGTAATTCTGTAACATATGTTTTTGATTAGCAATAAAGTCGTAAAATGAAAATAAAATAAAATATATTAAACTCATTTTAAATATGGGCTTTGTCCAGGTTGGCATTTTATTTCAGGCGATAATTATCTAAACATAAAAAACTTATAAACTTATCTTCTAGCATTGCTTTTTGCACGTCACGTCATTCTCATGAAAATGAACACAGAAATAAAGCCGTTCCAGGTGTCCAAGAACGTGCAGGGAGAGAGAATTTGAACTTAAAACTATTAAAATGTTTAAGTAAATGGCTATGTACCAGTTAAAAATCATGTGTACCCATGCTCTCCTATATACAACACTAACAATTAAAATATTTATATACACAATTCCAACCAAAAAGAAATTCTAATCCTACTTATACTGCCAGGCTCCACTTTATGCAACAATTATTGTTCCAAAATTTCGACCCATTTACAACAAGCAAGCCCAGTGTACTTATGCACCTGTCCTGATTTTACGTATGCATGTAATCATGACCAATTAAAAGCGTGAGCCAAAATCCTTACATACACGCACTCTCGCATTTCCATTTTAGCTTATGGTTACATAGAATTGTGAAACATGCATACACAAGCATCTGGAAATACGCTTGAATTAGTAAATGCATACATATTTGGTTCAGCTCATTTTAAAATATTTGGCAAAGTGCACCTGTCTTTGTGTCTTTGGTTTGTATAGCAAAAAAACTTTTCAACCTCAATTTTTTGATACTCTATGTGCTTTGGCCACTTCTAATCTTCACATCCGACCAAAAATTATTTATACTCATCAAGCTCCAGCAGTAAAAAATAAATATAATAAGTCTTATAGTAAAATAACTCAACCACTACCAAAAATGGATCAGTATAATATAGTGTAAATGCTAACAATCGAATTTTTTAGTCGAACTGGTTGATTTATCGACCAAATATTTAGTCAAAGTTTATTAGTCGACCAAGCTTTAGTAAAACTTTTTTGTCGACTCAAGATTCAATGTGTCAACGTCACCAACAGACATAATTCATAAAACTACATTCACTTATGAAAAAGCTTGTGTACTCTTGCTGAATTTGTTCGATGAGAGCAGTATTGTACTACTAATTTCAATATCGTATGTCTATTTAACTCAAGAATAGTTTGAGACTAATGCTGTGTTTGATTCAATTTCATTCTACATCATCACAGTCACATCATTCATATTCAAAACGCTATTTTCCACTAACCTCGTTACCGAAACAAAAGGTCTGGTCAATAGCTGGAATCTCCTTCCACTCCAGTATCCATTTCAATTTCTGCTTTTATAAATGTATTTATAATTTTATAGATTTATCTTAAAATTAACAAAAAATCAAATAAAACTATAAAATCGAAATACCTTAAATGGAAATGCTTAGATTAAGACGCTAATTTAGACATATTTAAATGAAACCTTTGTGACAGGGCTTTAAAATATTTTGTAGAAGCTTAGCTTTATGTGTATAAGCAAGTGTTTACAAAATATCAATTAGATTACAACTTTATAACGCATTTTTTTGCATGTATTGGGAAATTTTGTAAAACATAATTTTTTAAAATAAATAAATTTCTTTTAAAGTTTTGACAAATTTTGTTATGTTTTAAAGAAATATGTATCTTTTCAATTTACACGAATTTATTTCGCATATGTGCATGCTGTTTTTAACTAAGAATCCCGAATTCGGGTACGACGTCAACTATAATATATCCCTAACACCTTGCGACTACAAATCAATTAAACATTGTCCATTAAATGCCTGACTGAACTGTATTAACGGATATTGCAAACGTGGTCTTGGTTCCCAACAGTTGAGCAGTACTACAACGGTACAAAGTGTGCAAGCTTTGCTAATGGCGATTGTACAATTTCCACTGATTATACAGCTGATACCAATGCAACCGACGACAACCGCTTGGATTGCACCAAAAATGCTAACTGCATTCAGAGTGAGGCAAAATCGACTTGTTAGTGTGAAACAGGGTTTGTTTCGGTTAAAAATGGGAGGTGTGTTTCAGATTATCAGCAATCTTGTGACGACAAGGAGCCCATCTGTGGAAAAGAAGGATCATTGGCTTGTGTTAATGGGAAATGCGAATGTCAAACCGAACGGCATGTTTATGATGTTCAATTGAAGCGATCCAGAGGCTTGGTGGTATCGAGTTGCCAGTTTTCTAAAGAGAGAAGAGGAGTGGGCCACTCCAATCCTTTGCGTATCGAATGCATTTTTCGATATATTATATCAAACGAAGGAGGCTACTAGCGGAATTTGCAAATGTGGAAAAAGGATATTTAAAGACTGCTAATCGAACATGTGTTGAGGATCATGATGACGAAAATTTAGTTAATGAGTGGAACTTCTAAATCAAGTAATATTTTTATACGATGTGACACGTTAGTGTTTAATGAAATGCCACAAAAAAACTTGATTCATCCATGCATTTAGATTTACAAAGTTTAACGATATTTTACTAATAAGGTTTATTAAAAGCTTAAAATTTACATTGTTTTAATTAATCATTCTTCGTTTAATCATTTGATTTAACGTAAAGGGGTTATTTTGTAGGGCGTTCTGAGATAATATCTCTATGAACAAAGTTTGTCGGTTGGGTGCTTACAATTAGATGCCATGGAAAATATAATTATAATTACATTTTTAGAAATTTTTAAGCAAAATATTCAATGGGAATTACATTTGGGGTGATTATGATTCTTTTTACATGATTATGCATCATTTTGTTTGTATTAGCAATACAGATCTTAATTATACTAAATTTAAATAAGTATTGATTTCAAACCTTTTGTTTTGTTCAGGGTTGTATTTTATTTATTTCGGTAACTAATTCAGTACAAAATTTCGTTATCTTCTGGCGTCTTCCTCTCTGGCTTTAAGAATAAAATCCGTAACTAACTACTTATTCTGTAAATACCCTACACATTTTAACAATAATATTGCTATGAGAAAGTAAAATGGTCCATAAAGAAACATACATGGCCTAATATTTGTTTTAATTCTAGTGACTAGTGACATTCAACAAGCCTATGAAAACATTACGACAAGTAGTGATAATTAGGAAAAAATAAACAGATTCTTAAACCAGATTCGGGTAAAATAAATCGTAGTCTTAAAATTGATCATTTATTTCCCAGATATGCTCAATTTGAAAATATGCTTCTCGACCTTGAATAAAAAGTTGGTATTTTTCGTGTTTCAGAAAATCATGAAATAGTTTTCTGAGCGTCGTGTTCAAGAAGCTGTTTATTTCAAGTCTACTTTAGACAATTTGTTTTCAGGCCTTACTATGTTTTAAAAGCAATGAATTAAGCCAGTCGACTTGTGTAAAAGTTTTTAGTAGTCTTAGAATGAGTAAACCCTGTTTCGATTTGTATAATAGGCAACAAACCACAAGTTTGTCGTAGTCGACAAAATTTCATGTTGTTATGTGCTCATATAACCGGAACAAGTCACATAATTCTCATCATATGTAAGTAAATTTGTTGCAGGTGTGCAAGAACTAACAGAAAATACGATATTCTCTTGATTGAAAATAAGCTTGTTGATTTGTACCAGTTATGAAATTTAGGGGTGATCATGCTTTCTTTCCGTACATGTTATTAGAGTTATGAATATTATTGGAAAATTTCAAAACCATTTAAACAACCCCAACTGTGGTTATTCCATATTTAGGACCGATTTACAACAGTTGAGTTGAGATAACTATATACACGATATAGTTGAAAATACGTTATTTTGGCAAATTATACATAGCGTGTGCCAAAATTCCTACATGGATTCACCTGTTCCGCGCATTTGGCCCTCTCGATTCCAAGTTTTCGTAATAGCTAATGGCTATATAAATCAGTAGTATATCAAACGTAACTTTTCTACGTTTATTTTAAAAAATAGACATCTGCCTACAATTGCTCATCAGATATAAAAACTCATAAAATTCTTACATTTTATGACAAAGCTCAACAATCCAATGCGAAATTTGGAATCATTTCCCCCATGAAGCTTGACAATCCAAGAAGTTCAAATATAGAAATGAATGGATTTTATCGCAATAATTTTGTAACATTTTTAGCTCCTTTATAGGTGAAGAAATATCACCAATAAATCTCTTTTTTAGTTTCAATCAAATTGCTTTATTAAAAAAGAATATTTCCCTTTAAAGCACAAAACACATATTTTGATAGGAATGATATTTTAGTTTGATAACTTTAGAAACTAATATCATTTAATTTTGCACAGCTAATAACCTTTAACATCAAAAACCTCTGGAAGAGGAATTTTATTGTTGCACATGTTTGTTAAACAATAGCATTCCTTTCCTTTAGGAAAAAAGATTGGAACCAACTTTGGCTTCTTTTCACCTGTACAAATTTCTTCATTTGCTTCTATCACATCCATGTCTCCTTTGCTAACATTCTTAATATACTCAAGTTTCTTTATACAAAATTTAAGGTAACTGTCGTTTGCTCTTCCTTCCATGCAAAATGAGTCTTCTGCGCACAATTCCTTGATTCCTTCACCATCGTAGCTACATTTCCACCTTTCTCCTCCGCCTTTAATCAATTTCATTTCACAACTTTGACGATAGCACGTTACTGCAAATAAATAAATATAAATGAAATGTATGCAATTATTTAGTACTACAGAAGTAATTGAAACTTTTAAGTCAAATAATCTTACACAGATGCGCATCTTTGTGTATTGCAACTAAAGGAGCTGTTACCATAGTAACAAAAAACGTGATAAGGACAATGGTGATTTCCAATTTCATTATATTTAAACTCATTGCAATATTAAAAAAGTTTAAAAGAAATACACCATTGGATATATACTAAACGAATATGATATATTTAATAATTGAAAGTAAACTATTTAAATTTTTTAAAGCATGTAATATAGCAAATTTTTATTAATGGACTTAGGAATAGTTTTGTAAAGTTTTTTAAATGTAACGACAAATCTTTGCCATTGTTCCTTTTTAACCTTCATAATTTTCAAGGATGAGAGCTTATACAATACAGTATTTACTATGCAGTCTTTTTAACTAAAGGTCAAATCACATGTCTAAATATTTTAAAATTCAAATCTGTTGAATAAAATAGTCTTCAAAATCATGTAAAATATCTTTGGCTGGTAGAATAAGGTCAAATGTTGGTATTATAGTAATATATATTGAAGGCAGATTTTATGATTACTCTTCAATTAGAAAAATCATATGATATAAACAAGTTTTGGTCATCAAAATGTCCTTACTAAATGTATTTTGTTGATTGTTGTTCGATGATTTTTATATTTTTAAGAACTATATAAATATGTTCTAACGGTTTGTATTACACAATTGGGTTATAATTTTAATCAGTAACAAAATCGTTTTAATTTTTTACATATTATTAATATTTGACACTTTTTCATGTAAATAATATGCATATACGTATACTTCTAGATATTGGATATTTACGATCGAATATGGTTCAAGACATCGTTGCATTTGTAGTTGAGTTAGTTTCAGCCTCTCTTTTATAACCTTTCACATCAAATATTTCGGGTAGCTGGATTTTTTTGTTGCACAGAGCTGTAAAGCAGTAGCACTCTTGTCCAAACGGGAAAAATAGAGGGATTAGTTTAGGCATTTTATCTGCAGTACATGGATCCTCAGCTTCTTCCATCTTCTCCCACTGCTCAAGGTTGTACTTCTTTATGTAATCTGCTCTTTTGACACACATTCGCATAATACTGTCATCCTCTCTGCCTTCAAAGCAAAATGATTCGCCGTCGCATGCTTCCTCAACCCCTTCGTTCTCTGTGGCACACTTCCACCGATATACTCCATTACCAACGTCCTTATTTTCACAAGTTTGACTAAAGCAGGTAACTGAAAATAAATATTATTCAGAATGAACTCCTCTAGTTTTTTTATGTTCTCCTAATTTACCATTTCAAGTTGAATTTAAACGATAGAAAATATTTTTTAAATTACGTTTTTCTTTCGTTATCGCCGAAATTTCGCCATCCTTCTGGCTTACAACAGCTTTGAAAGCGTGTGCTATGCAAATTAAAATATTTAAATGAACTAAAATGCAATAAAACTTCATTATTCGTTTAGATTTTTTTAAAGGTTTGCAATTATTACATGTGGAAAAACAGTTTACAGGAAAAAACTTAATGGTTTTTTTATTTTGATTGAAATTCATTTAAAAAATACCTCAGAAGACAGAATATCCAAATTATTAAAATACAAGTATTAAATTCCATTGTTTATTTGTAACCTCGAAAACTATGAAGGTCGATTATATTGAAAATATTTTTCATTAAAAATCTATTTGTAACAAGTTAAATGCAGAACAATAAAGTCCAATTTAAAAAATATATTTATTTCTAATTAGTCTTGTTATCGAAGCATGGCTTGCATAAATGGCGCTTTCAATTAATCTGAATGAGGTGGAAGAATAAACAATAAATTATACGAATGCTTCTATGTCAATAATAAAAATTTCCACCGATTTTTCTGAAACCAGGCACTATTTTAACATATTGAGTATACAGTAATTGCTAGTTATCGTAGGATAATGTATGATTCAAGTATTAAAACTGAAGTTAAAGGACAATTATGGAAAACTCAGTATTTGAAATGTAAACACGCAATTTTTAAACCATGATGATACTCTGAAATTAAAGGGAACAATATGAAACCACACATTGACATTAAAAAGTTCATGATTCCAAATGGTCATCTTAATTGTTATGTATTCATCAGGTAAACAGTAAGTTCAACCAATAAATATGGTCTAAAGTCATAAATTCATGTTCTAATATACGCCTACTCTAAAATTATAAAAATGACACCTGTTCAAAATAGAACTTTTGCATTGCATTTAAGCATTCAACCCAAGCAATCATATATGTATTCAAACTTAATTATCGCCACGTATTGCAAAAATAATAGTTGTCTAATTACTTTGGTGATAATTACAAAGCTAATGGGAAGCGATTTTATTAATTGGCCCATACCATCCGCTTCTCGACTAAGTGGAAATCGTTTCCAAATTTATTGACCGGAAATCACATTCTGAATTTAATGACATTCACATTCTTTTTTCGTCAGATGAGGATTTAATGAGGTATTTCGTCAGAAGTACTTAATATTTTTTTGATGTATTGTATTACTAAATGTATTATTACGGAAGTATGATAACACAACACTTTTTTCACAAAGCCAACCGGAAATATCATCTCCAAATTATCAGCCGTTAAAAATGATTTGCGTCATTATAACACGTAGTTCATTAGTCTTCATTCTAAAGTGCATTCTTTTGATTAGACATTCTAAAAATTGGACTAGTGGACAACAGTCACCTTGAAATATTCACTAGCCAACATAATATATACATATTCGGACAAGTACAATGTGCAGAACGTAGGCTAAAATTTATAAGAGTAATCATCATGTTCGAAAAACTATTAGTTATTAGTCTTCCCTTAGTTTTAAGTTTACGTGAGTTACAACAACGCCTTGTTTTGAAACTATATATATATATATATACATATATATATTTGTCAAACAAATATTTTTATTTTATTTTTTTTAATTTTCAGTGACAACGTCAGCAACCGCAGATTGTCCAAAGAGTAATGGATCTTTAAGACGACTTGGCGAAACTAGATATTACATTATTCACGATCCCAAAAGGGGAGATTTAGTGTCATTCGAGAAGGCTCAAGATGACTGTAAAAAGCATGGACTTAAGATGGCCACAGTTAAAAATCTTATGGCTTTACGAGTTGCAGGTCGGGAACTGGAAAAGCTTGTCAATGAGCTGAAGCTTCACGATACCTGGTGTAAGCTAACCATATTTCAAATAATTTTGTGTTGAGATGGAACACATTTAGGACTATTTTTTTAACTTAATTTTTTAGACTGGATCGATGCCAAGTTTAACCCACAAAAGAAAACTTACATTTGGGCAAATAAGGAGGAGCTGAAGTACACCTTATTCCATTATAGACATCCAAGGTATGTGAATTACTTTAAATTTTTTGGATAATTTGAATCAATTTTTAGTTCATATTCTTGTTTGTATCTTACAGGCCAATTGGTATTGGAACCCATGTCAACTTCCACAACAAGTATGAACCTGAATCCAATGCAACTCAGTGTCTCACCCTTGCTCTTCCCCTTCCAGGAAACGATGAAAGCGGTGATGATACTAAAGGCTATGCGTAAGATATATTCAAATAGTTTTAGAATTCCATTGTGCAATTTGAATGTTTCAAAATCAAATTTAAAATTTATTTTACTTGATTTTTCTCAGTGGCCACTATACATCCTTTGATGAGAGGGATTGTTTAAGCCAAAAGTCTAGGTATTTTAATATTCCATTGCGTGCTTTAATTATGTTCTAAACCCAAGAAAAAAAACTTGTAAAATTAGATTATTTAACTTTTTCTTAGACATGCCATCTGTGAAAGTTCGGACAAGGATTGTGACAAGAAAGAAACGTCACCATACAAAATGCACGAAGGTAAACAGCTTATTTTAATGGGGTTTTCAATTGGTTAAATAAAGCAATACAATAACTTATACATATTGTAGGACAAGGTGACTACTTTTATTCCGGAAACTGGATTTTTGGTGACCGGACATATATTGCTAATCATAAGCAGGTATTATTTGTAAACGTTTAAATATAAAGAAGCAAAGAACAAATCAAAACTTAATACTTTTGTTTTATAATAGGTTACTGGTAAGGAAAACAAGGCTTACTGCGAATCCCTTGGATTGGTCCCAATTTCTGCTAGTGAAGCTGATGCACATTTAACCCCACATTTAAAATTGTGGTCAAGAGGTAAATAGTTTTGAATTATTTTTAAAAAATTACCATTTCAAAAAAATGTTTTCTATTTTTGTCTATTGTTTCTAAAATAACAGCTCTAACCCTCTCCCAATTCTGGACATCCATGAAATACAACACTGAAACCAAAAAGTTTATTGATTCTGACGGAAAAGAGGTAGCTGATAATTTAATTGGTCAAGTCATCCCCACAACTGAAGCCACACCAGAAGGAACCGCATTAGGAAACACTACAAATTTGTCAAATATTGACAAAGAGCTTTGCGTAGCTATCTCAGTATCTTTCGAATTTGAAGACCAAATCCCTTGCAGCGATCCTTCCAGTCCGGATTGCAAATGGAGCTTCTTCCGTTACATTCCAGCTAACTGTAATAACTACCATGGAAGTATATGCCAGCATAAAAATCATAGCGAAAGTAAGTTACACAATTCTAATTATAATTAATTAATCAATTAAAATTATTAGATTTTTTTTAAACTAATCGAATTAAATATTTTCAATAGGAAAAATTACATGGTATCCCGAATACAAAAATAACCTCAAGAATGTCATGGAAAAAACTGCCGTCACTTCTGAATTCGGTTATCCGGGAAATTCGTTAGTGCAGCGAAGCAAATACAAGGTTTGTAATATTCGAATTACCTCAACCTTTAAAAAAATTAATTAAGGTTTATAATATTTATTTTTTGTCTACATTGCAGCAAACATTTGGCCTCTTCTATTGTCCCGATAAATACCGTCCAGTTCGATCCGACAAGAACGAATT
>JAQFZG010003286.1:0-13992 GCA_034695465.1 Entomobrya nicoleti | reverse complement strand
TACGTAATCGATCCAAAACATTACGTAAACGATCCCAAATATTACGTAATCGATCCCAAACATTACGTAATCGATCCAAAACATTACGTAAACGATCCCAAATATTACGTAATCGATCCCAAACATTACGTAATCGATCCCAAACATTACGTAATTTCAGCCAAACATATTTAAAATGAATAGTTAAACATTTTGGTTTTTCGAGAATCCTATTTAAAAGTTTTACGGGGTTTATTCATTAATTTTTTTTTCTAGGAAACTAGCATTGAATAAGTTTAGTTTCTGTCAAAAATCGAAAGAGTCAGTGATGTTACAGAATTTATAGAGCACATGGCACTCGCATGTGAATTTGGAGGGCAGGGGAAACTCCAAAAACGTGAAACCGTAACTTAACGCTAAATTTTTATTGACATGAATAAAACGACTTGACTGATTGTCGAGTTCAAGTTTAAAATGTCGAGTAGAAAGTGAGATGAATGGAGATGGAAGTATGCTGCCTTGTAGCTTGACAAAAGCAAATTGGCGACTAATGTGTATGTATGGTATATTTGTCTTTCAGTGCATAAATTGAAATTTGCTTACGTATCACGTTTTTTTATCTAGACGATATGGCAATTCTCCTGATATTTATGCATACAAACATACGTAAGCACAAAGAAGCCAAACATGGGAAGTTTGTGAATTTACAATTGTTTCTTAAAGAACGTTATCAAGAATACACGTCACTGAAAAATTATTTTTTATGAATAATCCAATAATTCGAAGTATTATTAAGACGATGAACTTGTGGATAAGCCATATTGTTTTTTTATCACCAAAAAATATTTAGTATCTCGTTTAGATATTCAATTATGCGCATTGTAATTAATCAAAAATTGTGCATCCATAACGTAGACGTAGACAGACATGACAAACAGACATCTTTAAAGTAATGCATGCAATTAAATTATGAATTCCAATTTTTCACCAGACAAAGGAAACAAAAATTGTTATTTTGTTACTAATTGCGGCGGTTGACAAAAAGACTAGAAAAAAAATCTCAGACTAAAAATAGTCACATCGCATTTTTTCGCTTGAATGGAAATGCTGATATTTTTGCAGCTGCTAAATTTTTGTACATTATTCAGTTTATTGACTTTCAGATACCTACAAAGAATGTCAAGACCAAGAAAAATTCCAAAAGCTCTTACAGAGAGTCAAGTTATTAATGTTTATTTTTATTTGTTTTTTAGTTCCAATAATGCCTTTTACCCATATTTTTTATCGACTTTATTTGTTCAGTCAACCATTCATTCATCTGTCGCTTCTTTAGGGTTTAAATTTTTAAGGAGCATGCATTTTATGTTTTGAGTCATTTCACAGAATATTAATAATTATTTCATTTTTATACTTCTCCTTTGCGCAGGCTGTAAATTAGTAGTCCATTTAGAAATCGTAAAACTTTATTACCACGGAAGAAATTATTTTTACATCTTGCATCTTTCATATTTTATTTCAATGAGAAATATCCATGCACATAAATACGTATCATTGATATATACAAGTTTCGCATGTCGCCGTCGACAGTTTTTTTATGTGAAGGACATAGACAGGGAGATAGATACACACTCAGGAAGTATCCCGGAACACGTCAGAACATGCAAGCGAACAAGGAGTGATAATCAATATCTAGTTATCTTAAGTCAAAAGTATTTTTGGTATGGTTGTTAAAATGCATAAAAGGTGTATATACATAAACAGGTTGAACCATTGAAGCAAGCTCCAACATAGTCTTTTTAGTCTATATACGATGGCTTTCCAAGAAATTAAGTCAACATTCAAATATGATCGCAAGGGGCAATCCGAGATTAAATCACTAGTAATAGTTTGTGTTTAATTTATCCGCAAAAGTTTGTTCGTTCCTTATGACAAAATTAGTGTTTGCTTTTTGTAATAAATGCCCACATTATTTAGCGCACCTTGATGTGAGTTGTGATCATATAGGGGCAGTGAGAATCTGCGCTAAATATTATGAATGTTCAGACAAAAATTACTAATATTTTTTTATAAATTCTGGATTGTAAGTAGAAAAGATTTTGTTTGAATTTTTTGTTTGAGCCATCTCTATGAAGGTATTTTCAGGGGGAAAAAATGAGCAATTAAAACAGCATAGTATTTCATAGAAAGAGACTAAAAGAAAGAATGAGATCTTATAATGCCAGTACAAGAACGGTTTCTCTTTCATTTGCATGCGCACAAATTATATGAATAGATATTACCCTAATATTTCCAAAGGTTATATTTTTATGGATGTATGCAAGTATAGGAGTGTACATACATATTTATGTAACTATTCATGTTGTCTTATCATTATCATTGGCACAAGAACCTACTTAAAGAAAACTTGTGGCTTTGTGTGGTTGGCTCGTTGGCTGCCACTCATCCTTGTGGCCTGTTAGCAGGTTTAAATAAAATATTCAGCGAAAGCAGCAACGCTGGAAGCATCCCGGCGACGATGTCGATAGCAGAACAATGACGTTGCCAATGAATAACCAAATATGTATTTGGCTATTGAATGAGTGTAGTGTAAGTATGTCTATTGAATTGTGCCTATATGCATGAAGTATGAACACGTTCCTTTTAGTATGACAAAAGGTAAAAGGAAATGAGCAGTGTTTAAATAAGTTGGAGAAAATATCTATATATAGCAGAGCAACAGAACGGGAAAGTAAAAGCAGTGTAGTATTTATGTGTTCATGTTGAATAAATAACTTTGGCCAACGTAATGAAATAACGACATACATACGTACGTACGTATACCACCACACTACCACCGGTGATCACAATCTGCTTTCACTGTCATTGTCACTGTATTGGACATGTTAT
This sequence comes from Entomobrya nicoleti, assembly GCA_034695465.1. Lineage (NCBI taxonomy): Eukaryota > Metazoa > Arthropoda > Collembola > Entomobryomorpha > Entomobryidae > Entomobrya > Entomobrya nicoleti. The sequence goes on along the minus strand of JAQFZG010003286.1, from coordinate 11,127 downwards.
TTCTTCAGCTAAAAGTGTATTGTGACACGAGAATTTCATTGTTTGAGGTGGCTACTGCTTTTGAGATACAGTCGGAAGTATTGGGTTGTATATTTGGAAGTGGGGTACATTTAAGTATTTGCTGAATGGTCACATTTTTGTCAATAACTAAATGCTGATTGAGATGTTCAATATTTAAATAGATATACATGCATATATGATGCAAGATCAACATCTGAATAGTTTTGAGCCATAAAAAGCTACTCAGCTATCATTAAACCCTGAAATGCTAAATTGCGCTTTTAAAGTCTTCCAATTACTTGTTTGAAATGCACTATTCATGTAAAACCCAAATTCGTTTCACTATCGTTGTAGGCCAATGCATACTCTCAATCGTTTATACCATCCTATATATGTAGGTGTATCACGTTTTTTCGGCCGATAACCACAAACTTTATCGTCGAACTTGTTGTTGTTTACCAATAGCAGACAACTGGTCAGAGAGGTTGGCTTTTATCTTTGCAAAACATTTTAATGATAAGTAAAATGCACAAGTTGTGTCCAACTTTTCGATTTTTCTTGCTAAAAGTAGCAAAGCAAGAGAGAAACTGTTACTCTCAATTTAGTCTAATTGTAATGGGAAAATGGGGCATGGTAATACATATTGATACTATTCATCTTGTATTCAAGTCGTCGTATTGGATCTCTGTCACGGAGACATGACATGCTTCGTTCTAGATGATGGATTACCTTGTTTTACAATCAGTAGTTTGTTTGATTTGGACAGTGGTTGGAAAATAAAAAAGGTGAAAATGTGATGAAAAAAGAAAGTAATCATTTGATATGGCTAGTTTGGCTTTGTTCTCTTTCAGGATTTTCATTAGCTTTAAATTACATACAATGATAAAGTCAAGAATGTCTGTAAATAAAGGGAAAGTTTAGCAGAAAAATAAAATGTAATCAAATCTCAGGTTATGGTGTTTGATAGTTATGGAATGGAGAATGAAATGAGATACAGTGCTGTTTTGTAAATGCTCAAGTATGTAGGAATGCACCTTTCTAGTACATTAGACCTTTCTTTAGAATTGAGCAAAGATGGTGTCCATGATGTTCATGATCAATGATCAGCATTTAATCATTACACCGGGATGCACGTTGGTAGTGTCCTTTACTCTAAGGTAGTATTTGCTTTTCATGGTAAAGATGCCGAAGACAAATTGGGTAAAAGCACCTAAGTAATATAATCTGTCTCGTCTTCTAGATCAGTGACGGTCAGCTTTTAATCTTTTCAGAGTTTCTAGATAATACAAAACTTACACAAAGGTAAAATAAGTTTGCTTTACAAGAACAAAGTAGCTTTCATTGAACTCCTCGTGCACACGTGTGATGACGAGAAGCTCAAGCTTAAATTTCACTGAAGGAGCTGTAGTATTTGATCATCTTGTAATTATTCTCCTTCGTCCTTGACGTCCTTATACCGTTCTAAATTAAATGGCATCCTTCATCGGATATGATCTCATGATAATGTCTACTGATGGTAAAACTATAGCAGTAGCAATACAAATATTTTTCCCGTCCTTCTCATGCTTAACTTAAAGCCAAAAACTCCAAGTGGCTATATGGAAACTCCACGTATTGCGCTGAACTAAAATGAATTTACCTCAAATAGCACTAAAATATACTTTACGGGTAAACTAATTAACTAATTAATTATTCACTTGAAAAGGACAACACAGTATAAATGTAAACAGTGAAGATGCAAAAAGAGTGATTGAAATTTACCAGAAATTAGAAATAAAATATTTACATCCTTACAAAATTGTTTTTTTTCCTGGATAATAAAAATGTATAGAGGTGTTAGCATTTATCCAAGAATTCATGTTTCGTCTAAATTGAGGGCACTAAGGAACTGTATGTACACTACTTGTTTCCGTATAGTAAACACAATCAGCATAATGTAATGAAAGTAGCTCATAAAATCTGGAGTTAATACAAAAATGTAATCAAAATAGTATTAGTAATAAAAACATAGTTTGTAACTTGTACTCACAAAATCAAACTTCCAAGGTTAATCCCTCGACCCACTTGACAGTTGGTGCATATTTTTATATTCCACCGTACTTTGTCATTTGTGTTCACGCTTAACCTATCATTGGTTCATATTACTATTGGCGTACACCAGTGACCTGGATGCCTTTCTCGTTTTCTCTATTGAGATAGGTGTAAACTCACAAATAGTTATGATAAGATACTTTATAATCATCAGATTTTTGTGGAACATCAAGAATTGTGAAAGTTGTGCTGTTCTCTCTTTTTCTCCTATTTGTCTATTGGCAAATATGCATATTTTGCTTTCCCTTTTTCCTACTTAGCTTAGAAGGCTGGTGAAATGACAGCGTTTACAGTACACATATATCACTACCACCGCCACCCACTCATAGTGTCCAAATTTCACCTTCAGCTGCAAAGGTAAAAGAATTGGTGTTATGGAATGTGAGGGAGAAGATGATGCTGATAGCAATGCCTGTCAGTTCCTGTTGACTGACATGACAATCATGTCATCATGACTTTAGTTAAAGCAGACTTTTATACGGAAAATGCTTGGAGACAAGTCAGATCATCACATTTCCACTTGATTAACTTTATCTTCTTCCCGTTTATGCGTTTGTTTTAGTTGAGTTGACACGAATTGACTCTTACTTCCACTTGAAGTCCTAGTTTTAGCTTTGCTTATTTTTACATGCATGTCAGACATATGTATGTACCTAGTACCTATCAGCATATCATCAGCACCTTGTGTGAAAATGAGGTCACGGGGTGATTGCAGATCATCCATGAACATGCCATTCGCAGACATCGTGTGATTACTAAAGCTTATAAGGAATTTTTCTAAAGAACGTAAAAAATGACACAACTTAAAGAAATTATTACTTCATTCATGTACACAATTTATACCACCTATGAACCTAAGTTATGCCAAAACGCATTTTTTTCTACTCTTCAGTCTATACTAAAAAGGGTTGAAGTGAAATATATTAATATCACGTCATTGAATTATGAATGGCCCATGATATTTGCTGTAATAACTGACCCCTGTCTGCAATCATATGTGTACATAAGTTTGTGTCATACTTTGTTACTTATGGCCATGATAATCCAAAACTCACACATTATTGCTTTCATTTTCTACCCAACATTTATTTCTGGATTTTCCATGACATGACCGGCTGAGCTATTATTACTTCTTTTTTGTCATCGCACTCATCATTAAGTTATGACTAAATAATAAATAATTGTGAAATACCATTCATTATAACTAAATATATTTGCATACATTTTTCGTGCTCAGTGAGCCTTTGTTATTTACCCAGTAACAAACGTTTTTTGGAAGATGAGCAGAGACCTTGAAATAAAATGTATAGTCAACCAGATATAAAGTAAATAGACAGGTGTAGAGAAATGTGAAAGGAAAGTCGATGTCATTCTTTTTTGTAGACATGTGCCTATGCAGACTTCGCTTTCCACTGCGGATGTTTCAATTATTTTCCAGACCGCTGTGGTTCGATTCTGATGCAAAAGTTTTTTTTTCGAGGAAGTGCCATTTCCAAAATTTCTCTAGAGATCTGTCTATACTTACGAAAGCGTTAGTATTTTATTTCATTTGTCTGCTCTCAATAGTGTTTTCTCAAACGATAAATAATACATCGATGATGTGCAAGTGGTATTTTTATTTTGTTCCTTGTAAGAGAAATACGAGGAAGATAAAATTACATTGAATGCGGCATAAAATTTGCATTTAACAATAAGATAGTTGAAACTTCAAATTGTTTGCAGATTGAATGAAAATATAAAAATCCATATAAAGATACTCATGTAAATATAAATTTTGTATAAGTAAAAGTCATCTCCAATTTTCATTTTCTGTGTCTAAAAAGTTTTCCGACGAACTTTTTTCGTGGAAATCTTGAATAATAATGAATATGAAAATGGTTGCTTGTGCAGCCTCATTCAGCTTTTTTTTTGCTTTGAAAAATTAGTGGTTCCGTTTGACTGAGGAATATACACTTTCCTCTTTTTAGTCTTCTGGTTACAGCAAAAAAAAAACTTCAGTGAGCTGCTTCTGTCACTAAGAATAAATATCACTGACAACTCATTTTATCGTGATTGCTTCCTATTACACGATTGGGAATATATTTTTTTATGAATCTTCAATTTTGTCTTTATCAGTGACATGAATGCGTTAAAAGTATCAGAACAGAACAATAAACGTAAGCTATGATTTTTTCTGTAAGACCCTTCCTTAGTTGGTTCATTTTCCCCTCTGTGTTTGCTTACACAAGCTATTTTTTCTTGTAATTCGAGATCTTGGGAATTTTTATGATGATTTATTTTGAAAACCTCGATATTTGATTCATTTAGGAACAGAAAAACAAGTTCTAACGAAATGCTTTTCAGAAGGAAGGTATGGTATGCCGCCTTTATACATTGTTCTGTCTCTTGTCGATTTGCCATTTTATGGGGATCATAATTGTTTGATAGTTTTTGAACACTTGTGTGCCAGATGACAGATCAAATGAATTAAATTAAATGTTTTGCCGTGATAAACAAGTGACGATGACGATGTATGATGTAGTGCTCTACAGTACACAACGTGACATTCATCACGCGTTTTTTTTGAAAACATTTACTCATTGAATCTCTGCCGAATTGAATTGAAAGATATCTCTGTCGATTCTTTTTATAAATGTACTTTAGTATATGGAGGATGTTTATAGATGATAGATGAATTCGTTCCACTTTCTTAATTTTAATTTGCTAACAGGGAATTGAATATGAGCACATTAACCTGTCCTGAATACTTATTGTAATTAAGTTTCTGATGAAACCTTGCTTCTCAGAACTCATGGGAGAGAGAAAATTGAATTAGGGAATGAGTGAACTTTTATGGTAGGCATTATTGGACGTAGACTGTGACCAAATAACTAAATTCGGTAACTTATAATAGTCAAGCGGAGTATATTCGTACATTACTTGTTGCTAAAAAGTGCTTAGGAATTTAGAGTCCAAATTGGATATATATTATCTTTTAAACCATCGGGAGGAATTTGCAAATTACATTTGGAGGATAGTGGTGATCAGGTAATTTTATTCTGGAGTTAAATTTTATTTTCGGAAAACCAAATTATTAGACATGTAAATTTTTTATAAACAATTCACGTAACTATATTTTATTACTTGGTTATTGTTGGCTTGTGAAGTTTACAATTTACATGCAGACAAAATTACGTGAAAGGGAAAAAACCGACTGAGCCAGACTGAGCAGGCATTTAAGATCTCATTATCGATATAATCCTAATACAGTTTCAGTTAAATATGTTAGAGAAAAGAACCAACAATTAAATTCAATTGAGGCACTTAAGCCAGGTTGATTTGCGATTCTTACTTGGTACAAGAGTTTGTCTTTCACCTATAATCACGTGCATGTTTCTTCATCATTTTTATACAAAAAATGAAACAGGAAGGAAGGGTCTGTAATGTCTTGCTAGCATGTATGATAGTAAAATAAATATGATTATGAAACTGAATGATTTTCTCCACTTGTTAGTTTACAGAACTAACCAACTTGAATAATTGTCACGTGTACTGTAAATGTGCTCTTTACTCTGTCAATCGTACGTCTTCATTAAGCAAAAGATAAATTGAATAAGTACGTTGACATCATCAATTGACATCTAATCATTCGGAGAACAACTGTCCTCGTAAGCCATTGTCATTAACACGTATTATCATGTCTATAGGTGTTAGTATAGCATTTTTGTATGAAACCGTAAATTGTTTAAGTAAAAAAAGAAAAGAAAGTGCTGATACAAAGGTGAAAATGTAGCAATAAATATTACTATTTTTCAAGGTTCCCGACAGTCGTGATTACCCTCAGCTGTGTACTTTAGCTTGAAAGCTTTCCTTTTACAAAACTACTAAGTACTGCTGTCGTTTTTATGCAAAAAGGCTTACATAAATACTCCATAATAAATGCAGGTTGTACGATGTACACCAACTGAATTCAGATTCAGGCTTATTGAAAGAGAAGGACGATTTATTCGTTTGAATTCATCATTTTCCATGTGATTTCATAGATTCCAACAACCTAGCTGAGACCGAAGTACAAAGAGTTTACCTTGTTAGTTTTACTTTCAAGTAGTGTTTGCTAAGAATTTAAATTTGAATGCCCATGTGTGGGTCCTTTAGCCCTTTTTTAGACCCATTTTCTCTTTCAACTTCAATTGATTTTTCAAAATAAATAAAAAGTTTATTTCAAAAGGCTCATTCCTTTTTTTGGGTTGAGCAACAAACAATGTACATCTATTATGTACATGTTTGACGCGTATTGACTCTTCCTGCTGCTGATATTAACTTGAAGTTGAATTGAAATAAATTCCTCTTCTCTCTTGACGTGTTTCTCTGAAGCTTTCATTTCACTCAGCTTCACAATCAGTGCTGCTGTTTCGTTAAATCATATTGTATCATGTCAGGCAATCTGATAGCTGCTCGTAAGCATTCAGTATATATATTATAGATGCTGTCCTATAGACAAGGAAAGTAACTCATATTAAAAATAGCATGGCAAGTTAGTGTGTTAATTTTTATGGGAATGGGATTGGAATCTCATCTCAGACAGACTGGCAGGTATTTTAGCCTTCTGACAGACGTAACTTTTTTGTATAGAAAACCACTAACAAAAGTTATTAAACTGATAACATCGTCGCCCGTCAGTAATACTAATCCATCTTTTGTGTTCGTATTATTTTTGTATATGTATGTGCGCTTCAGCTAGCATATATATATGTATCATGCTTTCAGCATTTCAATACAATTTGCCTTGAATCGAGTTGTTAACCTTTATTCGCTGGTCGCTAGCGAGCTAGACTTTCTTGGAATATTTCCGTCTTTCAAATTCTCTGGAAGCTTTTTATTACAGCTTAAGCTGTTTTTATTCGTGTTCAGTATGCACTTATAGTTTAACTGATATTTGAATCGTTTAAAATTTATTGATGTGTTTAATAGGAGGTTTAAGCTGAAGCATGACATGAAAAAAAGAGAGAAATATATAGTTATACAAGCAATAGTAGTTATTCATGTAATTATGTACGTATGTATGTATATTAATCGTGGATTTCAGACAGCCGAAAGACATGAACTTTTTATCTACCAACTGCTTAGATTATTGATCAGGTTTAGTAAAGATAATACATTAGAATGCGCGTACATGAGTAATGAGAAACTACAAGCAAACAGGTGTATACAAGTTCTTCTGATTGAGACATTGCAATATTTAACATCGACATCATTGGTCTCTAGGAACCTAGACAAACATCCCTCAACATTTCCATAAAGCAGCTTACATTATTTAAGTACTAGAAGTGCTACTAATTATTAGTAACGGTATTATATTTTACTTGTCTTCCAAATTTGCTAATGATATTACATACCTAAACGATGACCTCATTTAATTTAACCGTAACTTAATACCCATTGATTCAGAAATTAAACTTTTCTCCCTTCTCGCACTCTCGATTCTGCTTTGAAACAGGAGAAATGATATTCGGAGAATAATATGGAATTTGAGTAGATGACATTGCTATATTTAGTAATACCACAAAGGTAAAATTGATGTTGGCATAATTTAGGCCATGTTGCATGAGAGGGGGCACATTAAAAAGAATGTGTAATTCATTACCTACAATATATGATGTATATCTATAATCTACGTAAGTACATGTGACTGTGTGACATGTGCACACATTTTACGGGATGACGGAATCTCCTATTGAAATAGGAGAATATTAGAAAATTGGAAGATAGATTTGTTAGTATATAAAGATGATTTTGTTATCATGATACAACAACTGACGACAGTGAAATGATCAATATTATTATGAGAATCATTACTGCAGAAAAAGGAAATACTTTTTGATACATTTATAAGGCTTGTGTATGACCAACCAGCCTTAGTACTTTTATTCCACAATATTGCAGTAGCATATATAGTCATCTTGGTTCTAGTTTTTTAAAAGTACTAGTAGAACTGTTGCTTTTGCTGTGGTGTAAGTGGTAGAGCAGCGTGTGTGTGCGTTAAAGAAGCAAGTATCATTTCACCAATCTTTAGCAAGGAAGCCACGGTATGCATATGTGTTTGGAAAGCGCAATACATTAGACAACGAGAGAGCGAAAATGTGGATCGGTTCTGTTCTATATGACTTATATCAGGATGGTGGCATGGTAGGCACGCTCGTGGCGGTTTGTTCTTCTTGACGTGCTAGATGGTACATATACCGTTACAATGTTCGCTGGAGCTGCCAGTCTTCTCTCAGACTTGAGGCATGAAGCTCACACACACAAACAAAATAGACTTCTTTCAACTGACTTTGTGTTACCTGAGTTGATTTACTTTAAGTTGGAACTAAACTTGAGTTACCTGAGTTAAATTATAAAGTTGACTGTTACAAACAAAAATTTGTTGAGAGTGAAAATAAAGGGTTATAATTGGCTAAATTCTTGGTACTGTTTATTGTTGATTCAGTTTTGTGTTGTCTCTGAGTACCCATGCACCATTTTCCCCTGAATAAGTACTTTCACCAGACCAACCCAACGCGTTATAGTGTCTACCTTTTCCCATTTCTTTTTCTCGCTCTTTTATTACTCATCACGCTCATTTTCTTCATTTTGTGGAGAAATTTGGAGCGGTGTCAGCGTCAAGAAGAGGAAGAAGAACAAGTTGAAAGACAGTCAAGAAGATCAAGTAAACGTAAAGTTCAGCCTCGACAAGGCACTACGTCGACCTTGCTTCTTCTCAGTGAACAGTAAATCTAGATTATTACAGTAAAACACGCCATGCAAGTAACATTGAAACTATAAACTTGACCTTCAATATAGTGAACAAGTCAAAAAAAATTAAATTCTTCATTGTTATTCAGCCTGCACACAAAATACATACATCTTCAACACAAAAACTCTTATCGTCACTTTGTCATCCAATATATCTTGGTTTTCTCACTGTCTCTCTGTCAATCGACTAATGTGCGGGTGAGTTGAAACACTGAAAAATGTACTATGTGTGTAAAGTATACGTATAACTTTTGTCTCATGTTCTTTCTATTATTTTTGCTAAAAATATCTATTCAATTTATCCATCATCATAATAAATCTGCCTTTCATCTTTCACCACACCGCAGTCATCAATGTTATGTTTAGCAACTCTGCTATGAATGAGCTTGCATATATTCTTGCTTAAGTGATGTATCCTGTGCTTATGCCGTCACTGCTCTAGCATACAATAAATATACGGGGGATAACGAGACATTTCATATAAAGTTATTGTATACACATGCTTATCTCTAGATTTATAAAGTAATTAAGCCACTTGGATAAACATATACCTATGCATATATACACCTGCTCATATATATAAATTTGGCAAGATTTCTTAATATTTTCTGGGGAACTTTGACTTGCTGCGTACCACTTGCCACCTTACCACACCGCTGCGCTGTCAACGTCATCATCAAATTAAGTCGTAGTTGAAACAGAATTGAATTGAGTACATTTTACCATTTTCCTTCCAGGAAATCCCGGTTAATCTGGGTTGAACATTGAACAAGAAAGTCGATCACCTTTCTCGTATTCTTCGATAAATTATTTCCAACGAAAAACGCGTAGGTGTGGCGTGCACACAGTTAGCTATTTTACAATATCCACCAAATCATATTAAATAGACGTTGACTACCATATATACTATGTTATTTTTTACATGCAATTTGTCTAGTTGTAATTTCAATTCTATGTTATTTTTAAAGGAAATTTTCCTTTTATTGTTTGCTTTTATTTGTAGTTAATGTAGTATAAATGATGTTTTCGAATTAGTATTTGCAATATTGAGCATAACATAATAATTCACATCGTGGCATGCCAATGACATTACCCTTACCTCCCTGTTTATTTGTAATGTATCAATTTCTACGTAAAAAATTTCCGTTAGCTCTATTGTTCTGCCACGTCTCTCAAGTTTTACTTTTTCTCTAGGGTATGTCTACGTCTTCATAGCCCTTTTTGTTTTTTCCTCACAATGCCTTAACTAAGTTCTGAATACTTTCTATTCTCGAATGACAATGGCTGAGTATTTATTACAGTAATAGTACTGGCGATATCGTGCTCGTAGTTTATTAATAACAACGTATACTTAAAATTGCAAAGTATAGACTTGAAACATAGTCATTGTCCTAATATCATCCAATTAATTTCCCGTCGTATTTTTTTACGTTCAGTATGGCTCTTCGCATGCCAACCTCAAACACGTACTTAATTATTTTTACGTCATGTCTTAGACCTACGACTTGTTCTGTTTGTTTTGTAGTACGTTTAAATTCACGTGTTTGGAGAAATTTTGAACAATTGTGCAATCTAGCATCCACTTTGCCTTAGATTTAGCAGTAAGGTAAATATACGGACAATCTCTGTAGACCTTTCCTAATTCTATTTTCCAATAATAGCAATAAAACTCCTGCTGTTATTTCTACCATTGCTGGTTTTTGTATTACATTAGTGTCATCACTCTTTCCGTGTGACCACCACCGGTTGCTGCTGCGTCATAAAAACACTCACCACCCACCCCACACGCTAAAGTTCCAAGTTCCTTCCACTTGATCTCTTCCTTCATCCTCTCATTCCTCTCCTCCATTCTTTCTTAGTCTTTATTTGTATGAAATACATAATAAAAGAAATCTCTTCAAACCACTGTTTCCATCTTCTCTTTTTCTTCCGATTCGTTGCATTTCATTCGCATTTCCAGCTGTTGTTTTTGTCATTTTTCTCAAGGAATGAGATTACGGAAGGAGAAAGGAGACAATGAAAATACAACGGTAGCATTAGCAATATGTGCAGGTATGTATGTATATAGTCTAATTTAGCTAATACGTACATATTATGTGACGTTATTTATGGTGGCAGCTTCAAAGAACTACAAACAGGAGTAGTCTATAGAAAGAAGGGAAGGGATGCATGATCAGTCTAGGCCCAAGTGTCTATATAGACACTTTCAGAAGAAAAAAAATTAAATTAATTTAAGTGTCTATATAGACACCTAAGTTGTCTATA
>JAQFZG010003285.1:0-13993 GCA_034695465.1 Entomobrya nicoleti | reverse complement strand
GGATACACTGGCAAGAAAATTACTGATGTTGTTAACATTGGAATTGGTGGGTCTGACCTTGTAAGCAAATTCATAAAAAAATGCATACCTATTTGAATTGTAATACATAGCTTGAAATTTTCTATAAGTGAATTACGACTATAAATTGAATTTATTTATGTAAGGGTCCATGCATGGTTTGCGAAGCACTGACCCAGTACCGCGTGGGTCCAAAGGCCCACTTTGTCTCTAATGTTGACGAGTCCCATCTCACTGATGTGTTAAGCGGGGTCAATCCGGAAACCACGTTGTTCATCATTGCTAGTAAAACTTTCACCACTCAAGAAACTATTTCCAATGCGCAATCAGCTAGGAAATGGTTCCTCGAAAAGGTAATTTTCATTTGAATTCACTAAAAAGCATGCATTGTTGCTGTTGCATTAACTTCAGTTTTTAATTGTACACTTTGTTTGGTTCTCATAGGCAAAGGATGAATCAACCATTGCCAAACATTTTGTGGCTCTCTCAACCAATATCCCAAAAGTGAAGGAATTTGGAATTCAAACTTCTTTTGAGTTTTGGGATTTCGTTGGCGGACGCTACTCTTTGTGGTCTGCAATAGGTCTCTCCATTGCATTGCAAAGTGGATTTGCAAACTTCCGCAAAATGCTGGATGGAGCTCGATTTATGGACCAGTCTTTCAAGAGCTCTCCTTTGGAGAAAAATGTAATTTGACATTTAATTCAATAAATTATCCATAAACCGGCAATCCATTATCCATTTGTATTTAAAATAGGTTCCAGCAATTCTGGCTCTCCTTGGGGTCTGGTACAACTCCGTACTTGGTTGGGAATCCCATGCAATTCTTCCCTACGATCAGTTTCTTTCTAAGCTCCCTGCTTATCTCCAACAAGCTGACATGGAATCCAATGGGAAATCTACCACCTTATCTGGCTCCCGCGTTACTGCCTACAATACCGGACCAGTAATTTGGGGTCAAGCTGGAACAAACGGCCAGCACGCCTTCTACCAACTTTTGCACCAGGGCACTCGCAGTGTGCCTGCCGATTTTATTGGCTTTGTGCAAAAGACCCAATCCATCCCTGGAATCAGCCACCACTCCGTTTTGTTGGCCAACTTAATTGCGCAACCAGAAGCTCTAATGATTGGGCGCACTCCACCCGATTCAATTGCTGCTGAATTGAGACCTCACAAATTCTTCTCTGGAAATCGGCCCACAAACATGATACTCGCCAAGAAATTGACGCCATTTACATTGGGAGCACTGATTGCTATCTATGAGCACAAAATATTTGTCCAAGGAAGTATCTGGAATGTGAACTCCTTTGATCAGTGGGGGTACGCAGAAAAATACCAACATTTAAAACTCTTTTTTAATCTTCGTTGGATTTTTGAATACTTAAACAATTAATTTTTCTTTTCTTTTTCAGGGTGGAACTTGGTAAAGAATTAGCCAAGGCCATTGAGCCAGAATTGGCCGGTACTTCAAAGGGCAATCATGATGGTTCTACTCAAGGAATTATTGACTTCATCTTACAACACGGAAAATAAATAAAAATACAATAAAAGCGCAATCTAGCACGAGCATGTGAATTAATTTAAAATCGATAGTGAAATGATCACATCCGTTTTAAAATGTTAGTGATGTTTAGAGGACTGAAAAAAAAGAACAAAAAATAGATATTTGCAAATCCAAGCTTTAATTTTTTTAGAATATAATTTCAGCAATTTAATTCGTCGTAATAAACAATGAAAATGAAACGTAATCGTAATAGAAATGAATGTATTACTATATATATTTCTAAATGAAAGTAATAAAAAATAAATTCAAATTGGAAATCTTGATCTAAATTAATGCTAATCTTGTTTGAAATAAGTGTTCAGTGTTGAGATTACCAGCTTTGATTCAGTGCTAAATGTTGGTGTTCATTTTTAGCTGAGATGAATTGGCGATGATCGAATTTGTATCGGTGACCGTGATTTGGCACTGCGATTGGATAAGTCTGACATTGGCGTTGTATGGCGTCGACCTCTGTATCTTTCACATTCAAAATCCTCTCGACGACTTCGGCGCCAGCGGCGTTTGCAATTCCAAAGAGGACACTGAAAAGGAGATTCTGATCCCTGGCACCCTAGTTCACTCTTTGACTTCTGTCGTTGTCTCCTCCAGAATTGTTGACGCCATTTCTTATCTTCCCACTTTTCATATATTTCTTGCTTTTTCGCTTTGAGAAGTGGTCCACGTTGAAGCCTCTTCAGTTTGCGTGCTTTGTTGATAGCTGATATGGAAAAGGACTTGCTAAACGCAACTCGTTTCTTTTTTCGGATTTCTTGAACCATTTTCGTTCGATTTCGTTGATGCTTCGCAAGATCCCCTGAAAACAATTAGGAAAAAATATGAGAAATTATAAGTTTAAAAAAATAATTCTCACATAGTCGATAAATATCTTTGCATAAACGCACAGAGAACAATAGTGGCTCATGTTATGCCCATCCATTTAACTTACTTTTTATTCCAAAACTAGGAATCAAGGAGCACAGCACAACGTTCCCAGTTTGTCCTTGGCTGTCAATTGCTGGAACAATTCCAAAAGGTAGAAGCTTGTAAATAACGTTCATTGTGATGGTCTTTTCTGTTTGAAATCCCCATGGGGGAGATGGTGGTGGTGTTAGCCGGTCGCGAGCAACCATATTTTGAGGCAGTGAAACATTACCAAATGGGTCAACGTTTGTTGTCCCGTTAAATACAGATGGCTGCAACATTTTTTAAATCAAGACAATAGATGTCAATTGCGAGAAGATGAATTTTGGTGACTGCAGACAGGTCGGGGTTAGGTGGTGAATACTGTCGCTTGTCGCTGTCAGTAGTTTTTAGCAAAAAAAAGGGACGTAGGCAATATACATTGAACTAATAAGGGTCAGGTCAACATGAATTCTGAATACTAAAAGCATAAAAATGACACGTTCCTCACAGTCAGTCATTTATTCATATCATTAATACTGGACTAGGCTCCAATTTAAAGAAGTTCATTTCCTTGCATTTCGCATGCACTATTTACTTTCCAATTCAAATATGTAGCTTATCGCCTTTAGGAGAGATAATAAGCGCTAAACTTTTTATTAAAATTCGGTTCTATTATTCCACCTTTTGAAAATCAAATCAAACAAACCAATACACAATAAAAATTGTTATCTTATCTTTCATCTTTTACTTTACATCCATCTACCCTTATCCTTATCCAGTTACAGAGATCCAGCCAGAAACTGCATGCATGCATTGCAATTTGCATACAATTTTTTAGCTTTTTGATGATGCCTTGCTTGTGCTTGCTGTGTGTGTATTAACTTGTCCTCTAGAAGCACATGTCGCCAACCACATCTCTCTATGTATGTTGTAGAGTTGTATTTTACGTGTTTTCATTTCTTTCTAACAAAATTGTGTTTTGTGTTCTCAGTCGGTATCTCTGTCTGACAGATTGATATTTTGATAGTTCGGAATATTTATCGAAGTTAATTAATTAAATAACCATAAAAGATCAAAGTACTATAAGTATTGACATATTGTCCAGTTCTGTGTACAAGTTAAGATAATAAGATCTTGATGATATTCAATTCAACTGAATGAAGTGTCGTGTCGTGAGAACCACCAAAAATGAATACGCTTGGAATCGGATCAAATTATTTGGCGTTTGCCGGCAAAATAGGTGTATATTTTAAGGGCCTTCCGAAGCATTCATCAGTTCTCAACGAAGGGTATTTAGCTAAATATTTCAAGTTATAAGTTATAACAGAATTAGTGATAGATTAGTAAAGTATGTTGATTGTTGACGATTGATTGGTGTATTCAGCGTTTATGCTTTTTATTGAATGTATTAAGTGTATAAATGAGCATAATTGTCTAATGTTGAATGTTATCATATGATTTTATATAATAGCTGATAGTGGGTGTTCATCTTTCATGTTACAGAAATGGGGACGGCAGCTATTCTTGTGAAACCCTTCCAGAACTTCCAGATTTAGTGTTTTCTTCCGAATGGATTGCAAAGTCAGTTACATTTACTATTTGCGCTCGCAAATTATCGCGTCTATGTATTTAAATTATATGGTTGATTTGTAAAACTAATTAACTCTATATAATTTATGGTTGCAGAGATGGACATATTGAATGCATTGCTATTAGTAAAGATGACAGAATCGTTGCTGTTGCGGACTCCATGCACGGTTTGCACCTGTTTGAGTTGGAATCAACTGATAAACCCACCTGGCTTCAAATATTTAAGGGAACTTCCAGCAAGCGAGTGATTAAATTACAGTTCACATCCGATGGACAGTACATCACGTTTTTGGGTACTGTTTTGTAGAATGCCTTCTTTGTTTTGAAAAATATATGTATAAAATATTTTTTGTCATTTACTTTTAATTTACAATTTTAGATAAGCAAGGGGATATTCATGCCATTTGCATTACTGATGATCGTTCCCAAATTTCAAACGCCAAGAAACTTATGGGACATACTTCTTTCATTTCCGATTATGTGAGTATTTTTAATCCAATTTTAGATGCTCATACCAGTTATGTAAGCAAGAAAAACTTTTGTTCTAATTATTTTGAAATGTTTCAGGCTGTGAGGATAGAGTCAAAGCAAATCATTTCTTGTGATAGGGATGAGAAAATTCGTGTATCAAATTTTCCTGATGCGTTTGTCATTCAAGGGTTTAAGTTGGGTCATACAGAATCCGTTATTAATGCTGCCTTTCTGGAATTTAAGGATAACAATGGAGATCGGAAAGTTTACGTGATTTCGGTGTCTCTTGTACGCAAATTTTTGGAGTTAGCTTGTCTACAAAATCGTGGTTACAATAACTTCGAACAAATTAATGTTTTTGTCTTTAAATTTAGATGGGAACAATATTGCTGTGGGATTTCGGCAAGCCCGTGAATGGAACGGATACGGACTTTCTTAAAGCATTGAACATCAAAGAACTGCTTGGAGAAAAACTGAAAGAAGCTGAAGTTAAAATTATGAAAGCAGGTTTTACCGGGGGAAAATGTTATCTAGGGATTGTATTTACTGGGTATGTAATTAAATATGTATTCATTTTGAGATGTCGCATTTTTGCAGTTTGGAAATTGTCAAAAAAAAAGTTAATTCTCGTGGCAATGTTTATCTTGTTTCTTTGATGAAGGTCTTCAAAGATTCACATCTTCAGAATCTCAATGAGTGACTTATGCCTAGAGCTTATTGACGAATTTGAAACAAATTCAGAAAATATTGTAATGGAATGGTCGGACTCAAACAGGGGTACTTTAATCATTTACACGCCAGATTTGGGTACCATCAGTTGGTGGCGACCGGATGAAAATGAATTACGTTGTGAACCTCTGAAGATATTGTCTGAAAGCATGATTTCAGACATGAAAGGTAATTTAACCTCAATCGTGTATCTAATCCATTGCTAGGGTCAAGAAAAGTCGAACGTTAAAATCCAGGTATTATAATATATAAAGAATCAGCCCTGGTTACGCGGCCATTATTATATATTGATTCTTTATATATTATAATACCTGGGTTAAAATTATAAAAAACTTTAATTCTCTTTTAAAGCCTCAACGGAAAGTCTGAAAACTGGAGTTGTTCCGATGAAAAAACGCCGCACCAATGCCGAAGATGAAGGAGAGCCAAGTAAGAATATAATAGTATAGAAATTTTGCTAACTGGATTTACAAATTTTTATGAGTTAAAAAATAAATGAAAATGACGAAGATATTTTATTTTATTTTTTACGTTTTTACTTGTACCTTTAAACAAGTTCCATCAACTTATTTTAACTAATTATTTAATAATAATGCCAATTTTTTGGGCGTTGAAAGCCGGAAACATGTCAATTTTAATTAATACTTTTTGTTTAATCTTATTTGAAAATCATGCAATAAATTATTGTGCATTTGACGTATTGCATCTTGTATCTGTACTTGTACTGTACCTCATCTCATTCATACCTTTTTGATGCCGTATCTCTGTAAAAATGCATTTATGTTAAAGCATTGAGTAATGTTTACAGCGCGTCGAAAAACATGTGTTTTAAGCATGTGAACACAAGCAACTTGTGTGCATTTGGTATGTGACACAAATGTGTAGGTGCGAAGCTTCAAGTCACTGATTAAGTTTTGAATTTTGCTTTGGTCCCTTTTTAAAATATTACTAGTTACTAATTTTAGTTAGTGAAGTATAGAGTTTGGAAGGAGGCTATAAGGTGAGTTTTATTTGATTGCAATACACATCATTTCCATCAATTTTGCAGAACTTTAATATAGTGTGGAATAATGAATATCCAGTCCAGTCAATCCAGTGTTTTTACAATTAATTATTACAGAATAGAATAAAACTAAAAATATTTGATAATTTTGTTTGTGTTTACAGAAAACATTAGCTAAGCAGTGAAGTTCTCTCTCACAGGAAGGGCCAGCCCATTTATTCTAAAATGACGACACCATCTTCTCAAGTAAACAGTAAACGGGCTATCAAGCGTAAATTAGACGAATCTGTTCTCCAAAAAGCCAGAGCAGCCCTGGGCCTACCATTGGAGAGCAGAGATGACGACGATAAAGATGGGCGAAGTGACGAGCCATCATTAAAATGGAGAAAGCCTAGACACAACACAGCCGAGGGACAACTTTACATGCAAAACAAGCAAAAAAGAAAGTTAGAAGAGGAAAAGGAAAGGAAAGTACAAATTCCTCGCTCAAGTTCAACATCCTCCCTGAAAAAGAATGATAAAAAGAGTAAGAAGAAGAGGAAAAGTAAAAAGAAGAAAACTGATGAGGAGAGAGCTCTATCATCAATCGAACAGAGTAAAAATCCAGAAAGCGAGCAGAGACATGCGATGGAGGCGATTTCTTATCTTCAATTATGGGCTGCCAATCGAGATCACTGGAAATTTGAGAAACGGAAGCAAACGTGGCTCCTGAAAAACTGTTTGAATGCTGACTTGGTTGATGATAAGCGTTTTGAAATTTTATTAGAATATGCAGCATCAGTGAAAGGAGCTGCCAGGAAAGCGACGCTTGATGAGATGCAGAGTATTGTAAAGAAAAATGAAAAGTTTGGAGGTGGTAAGGAAAAGACCGATAGCCAAAATGAAGAAGAATCTGAAACTGATGTAATGTATGAGCGAGCACGTCAAGTGATACAAATGTTAGGTGATTAAAATTCTTGATATTGTATGTGTGTTGTGTGTCCCAAAACTAAGCGAAAATTATAAATAAATGAAATCGTTAAAAAAAATTGACTGTACACGAACACAAGTATGTATTGAATGTTTTATGGCATTTTCTTTTTAGTTAAAAATTGCATTTTATGATAATGATGCCCGATGCCCATCGAGAATTATGCGAAATATTAAACTTTGTCCATGCAATGCAGTGGTTTACCCTACCCATTGATTTAAAGATGCACTTAATCGTAAAATAGCCGAAATAAATAAACATAATCAACAATCATAAGTATTTGTTTCAAGTTTTATGTAAAAATATGGATTTACTCCGTTTAATCATCTTCGCTCCTCCAATTAATCTTTTATCATAAAACAGCTACAATCTATGGCGTAACAATCATCACATCACCCGTACCATAATTAACAAAATTAGTACGCTAACAATAGTGGATGGTATACTATTGTAAGTTGCAATCGAAATCACAATGATAACATTATTTTATAGAATACGAGTAATATAATTGAGTTGCCACTAACTCTACGTAGATATATCGATAATCTAGTTGTACTTTTTGTGTGTGTAAATTAACTATACAGACATGATGTACATTGTCAACGAATGACTATTTACAATAACATTTCGTGAATTTGTAATTAATACAAATTAAGTAAGATTTTAAGCATAAAGTTACAGTAAAGCAAAAAAAACGTGAGAATACATCATTTGGTTATTGATTTGATAAAGTGATAACATGTGAAATCTCACTCACGCGCAGTACATGTTTAAATACCAAAACGAGATGAGATCTGGAATTTCATTGAATTGATTAAAAAATTAATTATAAATACAGTATACCGTAATTTTTGAAAGAGAATTTAAGCCTTCTTTGGCGCTGCTTTTGGTTTTGCGGCTGCCTTGGGTTTGGTGGTCTTGGGCTTGGGGGCCTTTGGACTCTTGGGTGCCTTTGCCTTGACGGGCTTGGTTGCCTTTGCCTTCTTTGGAGATGCTGGCTTCTTCGCTACCTTTGGCTTGGCTGGAGCCTTCGCCTTCTTGGGTGATGCGGCTTTCTTCGCTGGCTTGGCGGCCTTTGGTTTAGCTGGGCTCTTGGCTTTCTTGGCCTTAGCATCACCGGAAGCAGCAGCAGGCTTGGCCTTCTTGGGCTTAGCGGCGGCCTTCTTTGGAGATGCTGCCTTCTTGACAACTTTCTTCTTTTCTCCAGCGGTTTTGGGCTTCTTGGCGACCTTAGGTTTCTTGGCAGCAGACTTGGCGGCACCTCCCAACTTGAAAGATCCAGACATTCCCTTTCCCTTAACTTGGACGAGGGTTCCAGCAGTCAAAGCAGCCTTGAGTCCACGTTTCATGTGGGGGCTGACCTTGTCGGGATCGACTTGGTTGTTGGCCAAGATGTACTTCTTGATGGCAGGGATGCTGGATCCGCCACGTTCGTTCAGAGCCTTAACCGCGCTTTGGAGCATAAGGGCCCATGCTGGGTGAGTGGATGGCTTCTTGGTCCTGGGTGCAGCGGACTTGACAGCCTTGGCCTTAGCCTTCTTGGGAGATGCAGCCTGGACTGGTGCAGCAGGAGCTGGTGCAGCTTCAATAGTTGCTGTTGCCATTTTTGAATTCTGAAATACACAAATAAATTAAAATTATAAACAACTGATCAATCAAAAACATACTGAAAATATAAAAATTATCATGATGCCCCGACCCGACAAAAAAAATTACTGCCAGCACAAATCTACCCTACAAACCCTACTACTGAATCTAATCGCTTATGATAAATCAAGAAAATAATTCAAACTGCAAAGAAACTTTTGTAATCTGTCATTTAACCAACTACGTAACAATTAATTAATCCCTGTTTACACCATAACCCTGCATAAAAAAATTTCCAACACAAAATTTATACTACGTAAAACAACACCTAATCTACTTTTCTACTACACTAATTAGACGAAACTAGTAACGCTAGATGTTACGTAATATTTAAACTACGACAAACACCAAGCGTCAAAATCTTGTACCTACAACCTACCACTTCAACTCTAACATCTAAAAGAACTGAAGAGATCGTTAAAACATTCAACTACGCACTACCTTTGCCCTTCCTCCATCTTTCAAATTCCTCCTACCACAATATTTTCACGCAAAAAAATGATAACTTGATGTAATTTAATTTCATAATAATTAAAACTTACCAAAATGTTGAAATCTGGATAATTCTGTTTTTCAAACAAAATAGTTGCAAGTTAGCAGTGACAGCAAAATGTACTGATTAACAGTGATAATTTGATGATCTTCGAAAACGAGAGACGAGCGATAGCTTTTGAGAGCGCAAAAGAGATGCGTGTTGAGTCGACAAGAGCGAGTTGTTGTTTGGTAAACAAGCGCAGTGGCTCATATCTACTATATCCTCGAGAGCGGACGTAAAAGGAGCAGCCAGCATCGAGCCTTGAGTTTCATGCAAATCCTGACTCTCTTTGTGTCTCTTCATGTGTTTCTCTGTCAGGTTCAACGGTCAATATCTCCGCCCCCACTCAACTTTGACACCATGTCAAGATATCATTAGAACGAGAAAACTTTACACTACCTGCCATTGAAAATTTCAGAATTTTATGACAATTAGAGATTGAGATATCAATGCTTTTATACCAAGTATTAGAGTTGTTTGGAACGAATTTTGGAAAAAGATGAAAATTTCTCAGAGGTCAAGGGTCATAAAAAGATAATTTTTGTGTCAACTTGTAGAGTAAAGTGTCTAGTTTCAGAATGGAAAAAAAAATAACCGAAAATAATAACTGTGTCACTTAGAATTAATTGAAATAGGGTCGAGTTCACGGACAAATCCGACATGAGCATTTGGGGCTATGTTAAATTTTCAGGGGGCCTTCCGGGTCAACCGAATGTCATATCAGGGTGAAATTTTGCATGATGGTTCGGAAGGACTATGGAAATGTCCATGCCAAATTTCATAAGGTTATGACCATTTTGAAGGGGTTAAATGCAGTTTTGCGTTGAGGTCATAAAGGAGAGGAGGTGAGCTACTGTACTGTGCCGTCATGTTTTGCATGCTATTTTTATGGAGTTGTGTAAAAAGGATAGAATAATTTTTGCCTCATTTTATTTCTTACATTTTTACTTCTCCTAATTTTCAGTGGAATCTTTTGAATTATTCAGTAATTCTCATTCATATTATTCAAGTTGGACAGTTTCGGAAATCAGTAGTTAATGTAAATGTTAAGTAAAAATATGTCTTGTTTTATAACATTCAAGTTTTTGAGCAAGGAAATTTGATGAGATGAAAAATGAAATGTTGGATTTTTGCTGCAGCGAACAGCGCGAGGACAGTAGATTTTTTTTCTGGCAGGAGAGACGGAAATACTGGTAAAAAGTCTGTTGGATAATTTCAAATTGTGAAGTCAGTTTTAATTAACATTTTGAATTACAAAATGCTAATCTCATTTATGTATGATTCCATTTAACGAAGATTGATTTCGTTGGAATGAGTTGTTTTGACCTAAAAAATGAATTGCAAATCATACATCAAAAAGATCATCTCATTTTCTAGGAATTTGGTGGAATTTTAGATTCTTTTAACCAACATAAAAACTCAGGAAAGAAACGAAACGGCTTGTTTGTGAAATCTTTGCTCTCCAAGAAAATCCGTCGCCGCGTTTTGGAAGAGTAAATAACTACTATGGAATCTTTTTTTCGTTTTTGTGCTGGTTAAAATTTAAATGTGTCAGTCAAGATTTTTAGATTTTTTTTTTTCTTATTTTAACCTTTTGATAATATTGACTGTTGGTCATGTGTCATGTCATTTGAAGGTTACTTACCTTTTATTCTTAAAAGACATAATTGATCAAGATCTCATATTTGAAAAGTGTCGAGTTGAGGAAAAGTAGAATTTTATCATCATTGCATTGTGGAAGCGGACGACAGTCGAGTCGAACTCGCACATAAAGTTTGTATGGCTGTTTAAATTTTTTATTGAATGGTAAAATATTATACTTTGGTTCCTTTTGGAGGGCATCAATAGATCGCATGAGCTTTGTTCATACAATTCCAATTTTTGATTTAAAAATCATCGCATTATTAAGCAACATTAAGTTAAGATCCTTGAGTTGAATGGCTGTATGTTATGTTATATCATCGTCTCCCACATCACATCGACATCACACGAAAGAAAAACTCCCATTGCTCCCGATTTCCTTCACATCAAAAATATATGGAACATCTCTTCATTAAAAGTCTCGTTTCCCGTTAGCATGCCTTGTCATGTCAAGTCAAGTGTCTAATAGGACTTAGGGCTTCTTGCGATGGGGGTACTATGAGACTGCTCTATATTTAGTACTACTTACTAACTCATTATCTGGTTTTATAATATTTCTTAAGTTTTTTTTTCCTATTCAGAGTGCACATGTTGAACAAGACATTACACATCATCATCATACAACAAACTATAAACTTGCATCACAGCTTAATTCTCAAATATAAATATTTACGAAGGACTCCTCGACTCGTAACACAAAAGACAATATTTTTGTTAATTTAATGTTTGTTTAATGATAGCATGGTATAAATTATTGATTCATTCATTAAATTAGCACATTAGATTACACAAGCATTTTGCAATGAAATCAATTTTAGATCAAGGTGACTTATTTAATGATTTCAGTAATTTTATAAAGCGAAATGAAAGCTATATTTTTCACATTCATCTTATCATCTCCATTTTTAGTTGAAACGTCTCTCTATATTTATCCTACATTTTATATTACCCATAATCATTTTTAAGTCAATATTTGTATCTATTCTTGAAGAGAATATTTACATCAGATCTTCATAATTATCAAAAAATATTATGCTTTGTTGCTTTCTCCTTTAAAAAATCATCCCTCCCAAAAATGTTCATAGGGGAGTCGGTTAGACAATAGGAACTGGAGGGAAAGGGAAGTAAAAGTAATTAAGTTGCAACAATGCGAACAGAGGGAAACTCATTCGTAGTAATCCATTCTGATTCTGGTGGTGCTCGTTGCTGAAGCACTTTTTTTGGGTGACTGGCCAGGTGTCCTACTTTACATTCACATAAAGGGAAGGGCAATTGGGAAAGGAAACTTGGATGTGATGGATGATGATGATGATATGACGGGGTAGCAACAGGACAGGGATGCCTGAAATATAAACTGCTAAGCGCTTCCAAAATCCAGTAGTGTATATATTAAGTGGAGTGTAAAAGTGTACTGAAACTCAACAATGCAACATGTAACACTAACACATGTAGATAGGTACTGTAAAATGGTCAAGTTAACTCTAACCTCATGTACCGTAATCATTTAAATAATTTTATCGCATCATAATCATCAAATACAGCAAAATGGAAAACAAAGTTTTGCATAGTGACACGACAGAATATAACCACTAGTTGGTCGGCATCAGTCATCAGCCTTGCGTTCATCGTTGTATGTTGTAAACTAAGCTGTTTGTAAGCAGTCAATTTCTAACCCTTTGCTTTCATTCCCTCTCTGTCATTTTATGTTATGTATGTACGTAATGTTTTTAGCTTTTCTGTAATTTTAACTGGTTGGTGATGATGGTGGTGATGTTTGTAAACAACTTTGGCGTGAATCAGGAATGTGATTCGTGGATGACTTTGTTATCGTATACGTCACACATAGGTAACCATCTATATTCAATGATAAAAAATGAGTATAACACTTTTATAGACATAAAATACATTAATCCATATAGCGATATAGTGCTCACTTATTATAGACAACACACAACACACCCCCTTTAAAAAGCAAGCAAAAACATTAACTTTAGTGTGGCTGCCGACTGACATAACGAACATAACAATACTTTTGTTGACATCTGCATTGCATTTTACTGCGTTCTTCTACAAACACAAAAATGGGAACAATTGTGTATTAATATTTGTACAGTACACATTAATTAGGGGTTATATTTTATACCAATATTTATGTTATTTTTCTTCTTGTGCCACTACTGCACTGCACTGTGATAATGATAATCCTTTAAAAATACGTAAACATGCATAATTTTTTAAAGGAGATATTGTATTAACATTAACATGTTGCATCTTTATTATACATCTTTTCTTTGCCCAAGAATTTGAGACGCAATATTATTTATGGGTGGATGGAGAATTTATATTTATACGCTATCAACTATTGAGATGCTTTTTTAGCTTCCTTTTCTGCTTCTGCCTAACATATCGACTTCACTATCACCGGATACGGTAAAACTAGGTTTAATGAAAAATTCACATTGTAGTAGGTATGCAAAGCGCTGCTGAAATACATTATTCAAAATAATTTTTTGACGATTTATTTTTATACGGCAACAACGCCATGTGCAAAGTAATGAAGTAATTATGAATTATATAACTTATCAAGTGTGTGGGGAACGGTACAATAAATGTTTACTTTCCAGAGGCAGAAAACTAGGATTCGGAACAAGTAGGAGTACTTACGATTTGTCAATTTACCCCGATTGCAATTGAACTAGCTTTTGGGCTACTTTGGGCTCAATTTTTGAGTCCCAAGTCCCAATAGTATGTATGCTCATCTGCGTGTATACATGAAGCACTCTGTTAAAAAAGAAATTCCTAAAAACAGAATTAACTGGCCATACCCGTTAAAAATAATGATGCTGTATGCATATAATATTAGTAAACGAGAAAAGTTAGCCCGTCTATCGTCGAGCTTAGCTAGATGTGTAGGCATTTACATCAACCAAACAATCGTAGCAT
>JAQFZG010003284.1:0-13995 GCA_034695465.1 Entomobrya nicoleti | reverse complement strand
AGTTACAATAAATTATTATCATCATCAATAAATGCGAAAAAAACAAGCAAGGTAACAATTGAAAGTATTTCGTTTTTGTAAAAAAAAAGTTGTTTGATTTATAAAAGGAATTTTTGTACATAAAACCATAAAACTTCTGAAGTCAACTGAAAAAAAAATTGTCTGCAGAGGAAAAATATATATTTAAAAAAAGAGTACAGACTCCCTTTTCACACTAGCAAAATAAAAAAAAAACCTGTTAAAATGCTACTTTTACTAAGAAAAACAAAACAAATTACCTCAACGGTTGGTTAAGGTTAAATTTTAATACTTGTCGTGTTACTGTACCGTCGTGTCGTATGCTCTTAAATAAAAGATTTTACAGAGGAAAAAACTTGATTGATTTTAAATTCGCTCTGTATAAATAAAAAAAACAGACAAATAAATAGACAATGACGCAGGGCCAGGGTTCTACACAAATTGTTTTAGATTCAAAAAAAGTCAAAGTCGTGATACGATTCATTAAGCTAATGAGTTGTAAGGTGATTGGGTACAATTGAATAAAAGGTGAATAAACTGGACAATTTGACTAGACAAAAAAAAACGGGAATAAGTTGTTATTCATTTTAAATACTCAACTAGATCGATTTGGTTATTACAATCAATATAATAAATGGTTATACTCTTTCATCATCTTCATCTCATGTGTACCAT
This sequence comes from Entomobrya nicoleti, assembly GCA_034695465.1. Taxonomy (NCBI): domain Eukaryota; kingdom Metazoa; phylum Arthropoda; class Collembola; order Entomobryomorpha; family Entomobryidae; genus Entomobrya; species Entomobrya nicoleti. Next base: position 13,302 of record JAQFZG010003284.1, on the reverse strand, counting down.
TTTTGATTGCCAAATGGGAAATACGTGTAAATGGCACAAGTCACGTATGAACGAACGAACGAACCACATGTACACGATTTGCAAATTTGCTAAATGGATTTTCCTTAATAATTATGGGGGAAAGCGAGAAAAAAATAAAAATCTTCTCGTTATTTCTTTCAGATCAGCCAGCGGACGAAGAAAATGTAAAGGAATGCTATTATATCATCATGTGATGATTTTTTTCCAAAGTTTATGACTCAAGAAAATATTGGTCATACAGCTTGCTATTTCAATTTTTGCTATATGAAATTTTTTAAAAGAAAAGAATGCCTGGTGTTTTTGCTGCATCTGTTTGTATTCTTTCTGAAGAAGAAAAAAATGAGTATAAATATTGCGTGGGAAACAAAAAACCTACACACAGTTTTTATTTTGGGGGCGAAGAAGTTGTATGCTAAGTCTACATTATTATGAATTATTTCACAAGTTTAAAAAAAGGTGTGTGTGGGTTGCCACAGTGTCCAGATAATGAATAACGGTCTTATTTTTAGATAGCAGAAAAAAAGGAGGAGAAAGTTGATGATCTAAAGAATTGTAAAGGTTATAATTAAAATAATAGGTATACCTAATGAAATGTCAAGTTAATGTCAACAGGAACAGGAAATGGTCATGCCTGGAAGAACGGAAACAACAAAAGGGCAAGACAGAAAAAAAATGACAACTATTTTTTCTACGCATAAAATAATGTGCGAAAAAACAAAACAAAAGGAACGCAGAATACGCAAGGTGAGAAAAACAAAAGAGAGTTCATCGGAATTCAATCCACATTTTTTTAGACTTCCGGTGGTGATGATGCGGTGCAAATTTGAGCAGACCATTAAATAAAAAGATATGGATTACATGATTTCCATGGAAACGGATTTAGGATGGTGACTTTATTGAGACCTGCCACCAAAAGTTCAAAGAATTTTTCTTTTGAAAAACAAAAGGGATATTGTAAGTCAACAAGACTAATAAAAACTAGACGCGCATTTACCACCTACCTGTTTGACTTGTGGTTTTTTGGACAATCGTGTATACATGTGTTACATGTGTGTAATTTAGACGATAAGCCTTTGCACAAAAAATAAGATCATCTTATTTTTTTTCTCTGCAAAATAAAAACGGAAAGGAAATTCATTCAACTTGTTTTGCTCCTTTCTATTTTATTTTGCTTTTACTTTATACAAACTTTTGTTACAAATCTGTTCAGTTGAAACTTATCCGACGAAAAACTCCTTTTTTTTCTTCTTCGTCAATATAAATTATTTTCCAATGTTGTCCCAAGCAAAAAAAAAACTGGTCATTGGCCATACCATCATCATCGTCATCATCATCATCATCTCTTTCTGAAGAAAAAGAACTTAAGAAAAAAAGAAGAGCCCGTTTTTTTTCAATTATCATCACATCAAAAAATCACCTGTACTCTGAACATCTCATTAAAATACTTATTAATTTATCATTTTGCCCATTAGGACAACAGAAGAAAAAAAGAAGAAAAAACTATTAGGTTTATATTCTTGTCTACTTACTTGTCTTGTATCGTATCATATATATATTTTTCCCTCTCTCGTGTTAAAAGATTTCCGAATCGAGATAAAATATCAATTGACTCTACATATTTCTCCACTTGACTGAAATATTAGTGGCCCAAACGAAACTCGTAAAACTAGTCGTTTTACAAGTCAAAAGTGACAATTCTACACAAATACCCATTTCTCTCGAGTCTTCTTTTTTTCTATCTGAAAAAAACCGTCACATAAGCGGATTATTATTATCCCATGTAAAAATATTTGCAAAAAAATCACCATCTAAACGTACAACTTTTTAAGCCTAATTTTCTCTAAATATTTTTTTACTAGAAAAAAAATCTTGATCGCAATTTTATTTACAGATTAGATCATTACATCAAGAGTAAATCATATTATATTACAGAAAGGTGAACATTGTTACAAAATTCCATTGTTCGGTTATATATTTTTTTGGCAAAGATGATGAGTTTGTTATGAAGCTGTAATTCGACAATTTACAAGAGTGTCGCTCCTTCCATTTTTTGACATCTTTCGACTCAGAAAGATCAGTTCAGGTAGCAATTCAACCGGATGTAATGATGTTGCTTCTGAGAACAATTAATTAATTAATTTTTCATAGTTATTTTACCTTAAACTTTTTGCCATATGTATCCAGATGATATATTTTTTTCATTTAATTCAATATTTTACAAATTAGAAGCTTTAAAAACGCTTGAATTCTGTTGATTCTCACAATACCCCTTTAAATATAAGTGCGTTATGATATGTAAAAAAATAGCGTCACAGCACATATATGAGTTTGTCTACACAGCAATTATTTTATTGTCTAATTTGTAAGGAAAATTGAGAAGACAGGAAAAACAAAGCAATAAAGCACAAGTTTTCTAGGAAAGCATGTAAAAAAGAAATGTAAGCATGATGATAGAACATGATCTCTTCTCAAAGATCATTTTTGATCATCATTCTAGCACGCACATAGCATGACATACTGAGAGAGTGAGTAAAACGCAGCATAAAAAAACAGCAGATGAAATCCAACAAGGATTACAATTTACATAGCTTATTTTTTTGACAAATATTTTTTTCGGTAGTTTTTCTGCTAACTTTAGCAGCTGCTATAGGAAAAAACTAAGTCATTAAACGAAAAAGGAAATATGTTCAAAAGTGATTATATTGATTCAATAACAAAATGAACACTTCACTCCGCTAATAACTTTTTTAAAGGCTTCTCTCTTCCTTTCTTGTGGAATGTTTGAAACAACAGGAGTGAAAAAAAATGGAATCAAAGTTGTTTGTCAAGTAAAAGTATGTCTTTAGTAGGCTCGACGACGACGACGACAACGGCAATTACTCTTGTTATTATTATGAATTCCATGTAAAAAAAATACCATTATAATTGGTAGGAAGAACAAAAAGGTTAAAAAACGGAAAAAAATAAATGTCAATAATGCGTCGCGCCATTTCTGATAACATTACTTTTTAGTAGCAAATTTTTTTTTGCATACAAATATACACGTGCCACTTGACTTTTACTTTAACTCATTTTCAAAAACGCATTTGGTTTTGCATGACTTACTTTTTTCTTTATTGTTTTCATGTTTTTAAAAGCTGCCCCGCCGTTAAAAAATAAATTTTTACTTCTAAGCTCGCATAAAAGCGAGCAGCAAAAATATATATAATTAGTTAATCGTAATTAACTTTTAAACATAATTTATAACCATCATCCATTTTATTTATACATTTGTAAAACTATTTTATATTCAGATTTAATACAGTTTATTTTTTTACCATCATCATTTTGAAATTATTGGTACATCAAACATGACAGATAATATTACAAGGTGCAAAATTTATGAATAAAAAAAGTGTAGCTTGGCGGATTATGATAACACTAAATAGCAACACATCCTTTACCACTACCACCACCACCACCATAAATACAAACTGGATTTGATATTACACTTTTACATGACATGCTGTGTAATATTCAACAGATAAGTCAAAACCCAAGACCCAAAGCCAAGCCAGTCTCACTTTTGCACATTTTCGAACAGAGCAAGGAAAAAAGTTCATCTTCTCTTCATCTCATTCATCTCAATAATTTTCTTGTTTCATTCACCCAATCCAACTATCTTACTACACACTTTTACACAACTATTTGTCTTGCTGACGATACAAGAGAGCAAGTTGGATTTTGGAATGAGCAGAAGACTGCAAAAATGTTCAATGAAAAATAAATGTATAAAAGCTGTCCATGTCCTTGAGCTCTGAACTCTTTTTTTGCTCATCATTTTATTTATACAGCATCATCATTACTAACTTGACATTATTTAAACATTGTCCTTTACCAACTTGATTTTAATTTAATTTTAAACATTACAAGTTAATTACCCAAAGAGCAATTAATTTATTGCCCTTCTTCTTTACTTAGGTAGCCCGCCTACATCATCTCTCTCTTTTGATTAAGCTATTCGATTACATGTTGAGTGGGTATCGTCGGTGGTTTGGTTTGGTTTAAGTCGAAAAGCTAATAATGATCATCATGATAATGATAATTACTATTACAACCGCATATATAAAAACTTGAGAGGTAGTATTTTTCTTTTTGGGGTCTGTAGATTTTGTTGTTATCTAAATTAGTGTTATGACCACTAATAAATAAGGTAGAATCACTCTTTTAATTCTTGAAGCTACCGAATCCTCACACTAGGTACCCGAACACAAAAATAAAGTGTCATTTTCTAAATGGTTCCACTTTTTTTTCAACTTAACCCTTTTTTTAAATCCAAAACTTATTTGTAGTATTATGACATTTATCGTTTCTTTTGATAAAGAAAAAAAAATATCTCAAGATAAATTTTTACAACGATAAATTGTGCTTGACCGCAGCAGTAGTGGTGACCAGAGCAGACCACCTGGGGTGCCATGTAAAATATCTTGTAGAATTAGCCATTACCCCAAAAATAAATATTTACCCATTTTTTTTTTGTCAACCAGAGTAACCGAGATTTTCTTTAAAAAATAGATATAATGACTTTCGTTTTCAGGACAAAAAAAAATGCACGCAACTCACGCAATATTCCTGACCAGCATCCCCAAAAATTATGCATTTTTTAACAAAAAATAAATATGCCGGTTTTTTAAATGTGACATCTTTATTGAATTTTTTTTGGTCATTTTCATTCAGGAATAAGCTCAAAAAAATAAGATTCTCTTTTTTAATGCTGCAAGTTGCAAGTATCGCAGTTTACAAGCCTGTTGATGAAGATGAAGACACTAAGAAATAAGAAAGATAAGTAGGTATACAAAAAAACAAGTAGACAAAAAGCTTAAGAAAATTGAGACATCTTTTCCTCGTTGCATTGCATTGTCGTCTTGGTCGTTTTGTTGAGACAATTAATTACTTTTAAGCAAAACTTGTCCATTTCATTATATTCCAGTAGTCGTTTCGTCGTCGTATAAAAACAACTAGCTAATAAATTACCATATTTTTTACCTTGTAAAAACAATAAAAAAATTACTTTGTTTAAAATTCACAAGTTTTTATTTTTCCTACATTAAACCATGTAACCACCAAGTTTGTCTGTCCATCCGTCATCCATTCCTTTTAAAAATAATTTTTGCTTCTTTACCATTTAAACCAAAACAAATTCATTAAAATTTCCTCTCGATATTTTCATACTTCCGGTTTACCATTTTAAAAACTATTTAAAATAAAAACAGGGATCAAGACAACCTATAAAATAATACATTTAGTATACCTAATTCCCTTTTAAATATATTGAGTTTCATTATCATTATTATCTTACTTTACTTAACTTTGTAAAATGTTTAACTGCTACTTGTTCTCTCTCCATCTCCACTTTTACAATCATGATGACGATGATAAAGAGGTGATGATGACTTATGTAATGATGATATATGCAGTTTACCAGAAGCTACATCTACATCCACTTGTTGTTTAACTACATATCCAGGCAGGTAACTAACCATAATAATGGAACGGCTTTTTAGCATTAAAAAAATATTACTACTTTACATTTGCATTTCCTTTTGTTTTTCTTCCAACTCGTTTATCATCATCTTCTTTTTGAAAGAGCTTGTATACTTATTTGGTAAAATAATAAAAATGCACTCTTTTTTTTTCTTTTGAAAAAAAGTCGTTAGCTCTCTTAAAAAAGTCAAAACAGCGAACATGATATATGTACTCAGTACTCAACAAAAAGAGATCTCCTATAAAAAAAATATGCATTGTCTATTAAGTGCGCTCCTTCATTTTCATCATCGTCATCATCTCTTTAAACTAATGGGGTAATAGGCAAAAATCTCTTTGCTCTTGTAGTCAAACCTTCTTATTGTAATTTAAGAGTATCTTCATTAGGTAATCTTAAGGAAAGCGAAGAAACAATTAGAAAGATGGGGTAAAAAAAAGCAAGAGCAAAAGTTCAATGAGAGAAATAATTAAAACATTTTTATTTTATTTTGTATAGCTTGTTGTTTCATCATTATTTATTTACTTATTTATCTTTTGTTTAAAAAAATACGAGCGAACCAACTTTCAATACAAGTCAAGTTCCTGAAAAAAAATGAGCTAAATTAATGGCAGATGGTAACATGTGACTTGACTTGGTGTGATGATGATGATGATGACCATATAATTAAAATATTAATTGCGAAAAAATAGTAATGTCAATGTTTAATAGCTTATTATTTGTCAATATTCTTAATAATTTATGGATATACATACATACTTTTTTTCTATAATAGCCAATTAAACCATTCATTTAGCAACACAATATCCACTTGAACATTTTCCACCATCTTGTCCACAATCCACATTTTCACCAGGTGCAACCGCCCTTTCCAATTTAACTTTTTTACCGTTTGGTAATTTCACCTTGCAACTGATCTTCCTGCATAAATCATCCGGATTCATGTTCGGATTCACATAGGCTTCCAAAAACACTTCATTTGGAAAATCGAGCATTGCTAAATTCTCGCAAATTTCCTGCATGCTATAAACTTCCCCGGGAAATTTGGGAACATTGCCTTCTGGAAATGCTGGTTTGAAATCCGACTTTGTCAGACATTCGGCTTGTTCCGAGTGTAAAAATGTTCGGAGGGATTCCATGGAACAGTGGGAAAATTGGAACATTTTGTCAGTCTGAGAAGTTTGGGGAGACATGATATATCCGGACTTAGCTTTACATCCGGCATCCGCATTGGGTTTGGTGGAATCATGTTTGGTAGCCATATTATGAGTGAGTTCATGAGCGGCTGGGTATACTCCCAGGAATAGGGCACCAGGATCTTCCACAATTGATAAGCTTTTATACTTCCCATCCGTTTCCACTTTGGAACAAGCTCCAGCGAGAAAGGCGACGCCTAGTACGTCTGGCTTGTACACGCCCTGGTCTGACCGGTAAAGGTCTCGACCTGTGAGAAGCATCACGTGGTCGTATTTGTCGTACTTTTGACCTTTTCCAGCCACTGTCTTAAGATTTTTTAACGATTTCTCAATGTCAATTGTGAAGGCGTCGTTGATGTCCACTGGCTTGAATACAAATGTCTCTATGGACTCAGTAAGGACCTTGATTTCCACAACTTTGACAGAGATTGTGGGGAAGGTGGGATCGTTGGAGTGGCTCTGTTTGAAAATGTGGTTTACTGAATGGCAAAATATTTGGATGTATTCATCGACAGATGTTTTGGACGAGTCCTTGATGGTTTGTTCAAGAATAGAGTCGAGAAGGACGAGAGTCTCAATTTCAAAGAGGTTGCTGCTTCGGCTTCGTATTCCTCCTTTTTCGGAGGATTTGGTGAGTAAGGCTGGTTGTTTACTGAATAATTGTACACCTGGAGTGAGAACAATTATGTCAAAAATTAAAAGTGCCCAGAGGACAATAAAGTATAGTTTGACAAAGGACATGTCTAAAACGGGAAATAAAGTTGAATTGGAGGAAAAGAAAAGATTTCTTGTTTGGTTTCCCAACACTTTTTCAGCTTTATTATGAAATTGTGAGAAAAGAGAGGATTTTTTATATAAGCTTTGGAAAATGGATAAGTCATCACTGTCATTCATCAGTTTTGAAAAATACACTCAGTCAACACACCTGCGTTTAATTTTTTATTGCAAATTGCGATGTAGTAAAAAATCTCGCTAAATCCAGATCCCAGTCATATAGCTTTGTATTGATAAAAAAAATATTCCTGTACAAAATTAAATGTAGATTACATGAGAGTGAGAGTGGTAGTTACTTAACTTATTTTGAAAGTCAATTGTTTTATTGGCACATAAAAAATATATCTGGTGCTGCTGATCTGTGCTTTGTTTTGACATCTGTGCTTTTTTGTCCTTTTTTCGTTTTGAGTGACATTGAAACAAAAGGTTAGATTAGTACTTAAAAGCTTCTCCAATAATAATGGTTGCTTTCCCCGTAAAAATAACTTGGAAATCTATTCGAAGCTTTTTATGCGTCAACCATTTATAAAAAAGATGTCATAATTAAACTGTTGTAATTAAATTATCATTATTGTTTTTTACCTGGCACAAGGACAAAAAACACTTTTAGATTGTTGACTAAATTGTGATTTGATTGGAAGATCGATGATTTCACTGGAAAAAGAACTTAAGTTTAATTGTTTGAAAAAAAACAATGAATAAAATTGAAAATGAGTCATAATTATCATCTCTCGTCGTTAATTCATCCATCCATTCGATTCCAAGTGGTTTGAAATTTTATTCCACACAACAAAGCAGGTGAACAAAAGAGATCCAATAAATAAAAATTGAATACAAGGTAAAATGACGGAGAAGCAAGGTAAAAAAAATATTTAATTTACAGGTGTTTATGAAATTTGAACAGGTAAACTATACATTTTGCATTTGTAACTCTACCTCAATCTTTTGTTATTCTGCGTTGAATAAACCAAATTAATGCTTCCTCGAAGCAATAATATCTACTCATGGTTATCATCCTTCTCAGATTTGTCATATCAAATTTCACTAATTGTTTTATATAAAGTGAAATCTGAGTTGATTCTAAAAAGGTTCTGAAAACCAAAAAAACAATAAAGTTATTGAATTATTATTTTTTCTTCCTAATACCAGGAAAATCTTTTGTTTTAATTGAAAATGATGAAAAGCCTTTTGAATCTTTTGTAAAATTAATTAAAATGTAAAAAAAAATCGCACGTGGACTACCCCTGGCAATCCATGTGTCTAGCATGTCGATCAGAAAAACAATGCAAAACTTAATAATGCTAATTTTTTTTACTTTTGAAAGAATATTAACCGTGTATACAAATCTATGGCAAACTGATACATTTTACCCACCCGGATATCCAATTTCCGGTTTGGGAAAGTGTTTTACCGAAAAAAATACGACTAATAATCAGTAAAAATAAATTATTTAGTCGTAACCTTTGAAAAAATTCTCAAACTTCTCAAATTTCACTACAAAAAAAATTTAAAGTGTCGAATTTCATTTTTTTTAAATAAAAAAAGTCTACTTCAATTGAATATACATTTCAACAAGTCAATTACACTAGATGTCTTCTATTTCCCCATCGTTTTTCCTCAAAATCTCATCACATTTTATTTCAAGTAATAAAAATGAAGTTCACGCACGTGCCAAATGACACTCTCTTTCAGCTTTCTAAAATGTATAAAACGTAAAAATATCCGAAAATTTTCTATCTTGTCACCACACCAAAGCGTCGTCGTCGTCGGTGCGGTTGCGGTGTTTGGAATATCACACGCACATACCGATCCGATACCACTCGCTACACATTTTACACGTACGCCGGCCGCGACAAAACATTCAATATTATTTGTAAAAATAAAATTCTCTCATAAATTCAAAAATATACACTCATATTTATTTTTGGCTTTTTTTCTATAAGTCACTATAGCTATTTTTGATTTTAATAGGATATTATTAAGAAAAGAAGCGGCATTTATTATAACCTATCTAATCTCTGTATACATTTCAGCAAAGAGAAGACATCATGCATGCATGACACTCAACCTAGCGTGACGACGAGCTGAAAAAATAAATTTGGTAAATAAATATATTAATATTCCACAATCTTTCGCCCAATAAATTATGTGGAATGTTTTTTAACAACGCATATCATATCTGTTTACCTTGTATACTTACTTAGGTATTTTTTTGCATAGAATTTTTGTAGAAAAAAAAATCATATCAATTAGCGGTGGTCCTGTATGCAGAAATTAAATACCTGGACAATTAAATATTTCTAAGTAGCTTTTACATTTAAATTTTAAAATTAAGGTTTATTTTAAATTTTAATAGAAAATAGAAATAAGAAGAAAGATGCGAGATCGACTGGATGAAAAAAAAATTTCAAAGAGAGAAATATAATTTGTCTGTCTATTATTAAGAATAAGTGTGGGTTTCAAAGGCGCCTGTCTGTTGTCTCTCCAACTGCTTTGATTTTTTTTCCTCCACTTCAAAATCCCATTGATTATATAACAACATGTGCTAAACAAAATTTTTGTCTCCTATTTTCTTGTCTTGTTCTTGTAATTGAAGTAATTTTAAAAGTTTAATGTAAAAGTGAATAATAATATGCAAAAAATAGACACATGGCAAATTGAGTCAGAGAAGAGGAGTCGAGTCGCGTGTTCTTAGAAGAGATGCGATGCGATGTTCAGTTAGTTTATTAAAGAGGAAAAAGCAAATTCAATTTCCTTCTATTTCCTTTTATTATTATTTATAATATTTCCGATATACCTAATTAATTATGTCGCTAGTATTCATCATTTTATTAAGTGTGGAATGTGATGGGGGTTTCTACGAAATTTCCCCTTGTAAATTTATTCATTGGAGGGGATGACGCATGCTCAATTTTTTTTGCAGGAAAATTCCAAAGAATTTTAGTTTTTTTTTTGCAAAATGGAAAAGCAAGTAGACAGGTACCAAACTAGAATAGTAACTTGATATGCATACGTAAAAACAATAGCTTGAAAATATATATCTCATATCGTACCATCATCGCCAAAAGCTACTTTTCACTTTGTTTTTCTGCACAAAAGAAAATTTGCACAAAAAAAACTATCCCAACAACGCAACACGTCAGTCGCCGGGCCGGGGTAACCTGAGAAACTTACAAGTTTGCTTATTTCACTAATTGGCATTTCAGCAAAAATCTTTAACGGAAAAGAAAATTGAACATCCACTCCACACATCATTATCTTGACGATGTTAGTCTAAATGGCAAGGCAAAATAGTAAAAATTAGAACATTCCTTTTTACTTATCACCAGTTTCATGATCATGTAAACTTCAGAGATTTACGCAACGCAAAGGTTTTTTTTTGTCTACTGGCTTTGTTGTTTAGAGATAGGTATTTCCTACGCCGTCGATTGGATTGGATTGGTGTGTGAGCTACTTAAACAGTAATAAAATTTAGATTTACGACAAATGATTCTGTTGAAAATTTAAATTGAATGTTGAAAAGTCAGCTAAAAAAACGCACTCTTCTTTTTGAACAAGCTAACAAGTCAACATTACACATTTAAAATAAAGCCGACAGCAAAACTTTCGCACTTTTTCTTGACATATTTATTAAAGTAGCAAAAAATACTCACACTGGTTGTTGGTATACATTCAAATTGAAAATTTCATCATCAATTCAATATATTATTTTTGTACATGGATACATACATACAATGCGTGCGTGTTGTGTAAATTAATGGCTTATTTTTTTACACCAAAAAAAACATTAAAGTCCATCAAGCTTTGGAGCTCTCAAAATGTGTGTCACTTTTTATGAATATTTTGGCATTGCGTAGGTATAAATTTGCATGTTTTTTTTATTTGCTTGTACAAGAACAACTATTAAAGTGACACTTTTTCCTGTCACACCAAAAAAAAATTATATAATTCACTTAACATTTTGTATTTTAGATGATGATCTGAACCGAAAGGATATATATTTTTTTGAAACAGGAAAAGGAAGGGAAAAATATTCTAATCAAAAATTATTTCATTGGATTGCAATGCAATGCAACTTAGTTTTTCCTCATTCATATTTTTACTTTTGTAGCAGTTGCTATTATTGTACTATTTTTGTATTTTCAATGATGACTTTGACAGAAATATTTAGAATGAAGGGGAAAAAATAATTTTATTGATCTCCTTGACTTTTACCATTTGAAAGAGAATTCCGCAAGAGAGCTAGTTGCGGGGAGATGGTCTATAAATGGGAATTAAGTTTTTTGAAAAACAGGTGTCTTGTAAACAAAGTGTTGTTGGAAATAAATATATAAATAAATATTTATATAAAAAATTACGTATCGACCTACATTAAGTATGTATATAAAATGTTATAATAGCTAATAATAATAATTTGGACAAAAATAGTCTTAAAGAGAAATTAGCAAACGCGAAAAATATGCAAGTTTGTGGGAAGTTGAGGCGCCGAGAGGACACTTGGAGGAGTTGCTTTTCAAGAAAGTTAATTTTCTTCGAACCGACAAAAACGACAAAACCGACCATCGAATCGGCACCAGCACCACCACCAGACCAACTTTGCAAACTCCAAGTCATCAATCTCTTTAAAAAAATATGTAATTCTCAAACAAGTGCGTTTCAGTATTATTTTTGAAAGGCTATTTGGAAGACGAAGAAGAAGAAGTGTGTGCGTTTCGTTTGCGTTCTTATTCAGAAAAATTATCTGGATGACTATGAGAATACACTGGCGACACATATTTACATGACATCATCATATACTTCCATGTATACATATTATACTCATGTTATAACAAGTAGGTCGTTTATTTTTTTTGAAATATGACAAAACTAGTTGCTTTTTTAATATGGTGACATTATCATAACATATCATCATATATATAATTTTTTCCCCCGTTTTTATTTCATTTTTTTTTTTTTGAGATATGATGAATTGGACATAATTTTCAAGGGAGGGACACCGACATAAATAAATAAAATTGATAAAAGCAAACCAAACCAAACAACCCCACACATTCTTCTTCTTATTGAAATTCTTGGACTGGTGCTGCTGCTGCGTGAGCTCATCATCGTAGCAATTCAATGAAATATTTCATTTGAAAATTTTCCGTTATGGCGATCTCGATCGAGATCATCATCTTAACAAGTTATATTGGTTGTGTCCTTCTAAATTGATTTTTTTTAAAAGATTTATAAATGGGATTTTTTAAGGAATAAAAAATAATTCTCTTGACTAATTTTCTGCTCATTTCATTTTATCATTTGTTTGATTTTTACCTCTGTTCCCCGTAAATTTTTTTGTGATGTTTAAAAAAAATAACAAAGATAATTATAATTACAAGTCCCTGACTGACTAACGTCCTTGGTTTTTCTTGTGAAGGAAGTTGTGTGAGATAGATTGAGAGAGAGAGAGAAGAACTAGTCATCATCATCATTTTTTTATATTTTAAAACGGAAAACCCCTGAAAATACCAAACCAAACCAAACCAATCTTCTTGGATCTGATGCGGTGTGGTATCCTGTTCGTTCCGCAGCGATGATTTTTTACCTTTTGAAAAGATTCTGTATGTAAATTGCACAGACAACAGCATAAAATGCGGAATAAGATGAAAAAAATTGTAAATAAAAAAAAAAGATACAAAAGCTGGAATATCCGCAACATTCAAAAAAATGATTATAGTTGATCATGTAGCTATCATGCCATGCAGATTATTAGATAAACTTTGGCAAATCCAGGTAATTTTGAAGAGAAAA
>JAQFZG010003283.1:0-13996 GCA_034695465.1 Entomobrya nicoleti | reverse complement strand
AAGTAATATAGAAATTTAAAAACATAATTGATGAAAACTCAACTAAATAATTGACAATAAAAGTGATTCATTGATTTGACTTGTAAAAGTCTTGGAAACAAATTAGAGTTTTTTTTAACATGCATAATTATATGAAGGAAAGTTGGTCTTGCTTGATTTGAGCAATAGCTACTCTATGCATAATACAAATCTTTCTCCCATTTATAACCGCTTGGATGATTCTTGCTGAGGTACCGTGCTATCACGCCCTAAATAAAGCCATCATTATTTGACTACGAGTTGTTTGTGGGTCAATTGCAGATGTCAGAAAGGCTTTTGTACCTGGGGAAGAAGCCGAAAAATACTAGCACAAAATCCTTGTGCCGGATTGAAAAAAATACAATTGTATGTCGAAAAGCATTTAGCGAAACTCATGTTGCCAAAAGTTATTAATAGAAAGTTACAGATATTACACCTACTGGAAATACAAGGTTCTTGCTGGGCCTCAGTGGTCTTATTACCTTTTAACACAGGCACGTGACAATGTGCCAAAAAATATTTCATATTGAGAGAACTCCTTGCAGTTATGAAAATCTTGTCGATTTGATATTCCAATGACATAAGTTGAGCAAAACAACTGTAAATATATCAAGAATTGAGAAACCATATTGTTTATTTTTGGGTGTTCTGGTCTTAATATTTTATCTTTAATAGATAATGACGAAGGTTGAACTACTGGTAAAGTGATAGTTCTTTTGTTCAACGTAACTAAGAAAGCATCTTGTCAAACAGTAAGATATTTAAGAGGTCATAAATAGCAACGTCAACTTGTAAGCATTCAAATTTCTTAAGAACTAGAAAAACCCTGAACTAAATATTATTTCTAGTTTATGTTCGATTTTATTTACCAGAAGTACACTTCAGAATCCTCAAGATGATGGAGGTAATCCACTAATTTATTATTGGGATTGCTGAGAACGTAAAAGGAAATTTGTATATGAGTGTGCAGCCGGATCGACTTCAATGAATTGAAAAGTTTTGAATTTGAAACATAGATTGACATCAAGTTATTAAGTACCATATTGACACAAAAAAAAACTTAAAATACAATGAGCAGGAAATAAAACGTACATACATGTAATTGTAATAGTAATAGGAACTCTCCTCTGTGACAACGTGCTAGGTTTGATTTTCATGCTCACAAATTAATATTAAAGTATCGTATTTATGCAATATATATAAAGTTTTACTGATTTCGTCCAATAAACCTTTTAAAATAAATTTAGGAATAATGAACATATTTGAGTTGAAAACTGTATTACATGAGAACTATTATGGATATTGAATTTATTGTTTACAGCTAGACTATATCGATTGGTTTACATAATTATGAATGTTTTCAAGGATCCTTGTATAAAACCAAATGCGAACAATTATTCTCCACTCGGAACTCCAATTGGCCTATTAACACCAACAGCAGCCGGAAATATTGGAGCGTTCCACTTCCAATCAACCTTTTGAATACGCGCTCTTCGGTTACTACCAACATCATCAATGTTATCAGAAGCATGATAAGCCATCCAAAGTTCCCTCTCGTCTAGAAAAGAAAACCAATAAAATAAATCGAATAGCCTAATTATTAATTTATGTACTTAATGGTATTTATACCTGGCGATCTCACAAACGAAGCACCCCCTGGCCCAAATACTCCTTCAGCATCGTTCCTCGTAAATACACATTGATTTACGTCATGCCACCAATTATCTTGAACCAACGGATCCATAAGATTGTCAATTCCCATAATTCCCAAACCTTTAAAATTAAATGAATAATGCCATAAAAATGATAAAGTTATTATTATAACATGTACTTACAGTAATCTGGGGTAAATGTAGAAGATGCAGAGAAAATTAAGAACGTTCGGCCGTCCTTCTGAACAATAAACGGTGCTCCATTTACAGGAAACCCATGCATTTCCCACTCCATCTGTGGACTTCTTAAAAGTCTCCTTGGCCCTTCCACTGTTGTAGGATCGGTCATTCTGGCAATATATAAATTCATGGAACCTGGTGGATCAGGAAACCCAGTCCAAATGAAATACAATAGTCCGTTGCCATATTCCAAAACTGTACCATCAATAGCGAAAAAGTTTTCTTCTGGAAGTAGCCTAATTTCTTGGCTCCAGCTACCCATGGGTGTTAAAGCGTGAATTACGTACATTCGATGATTTTCGTCGGAGATTCCATCGTCCATTGTAAAATAGATGTAGAATCTTCCTCGAATGAAACGCAGTTCAGGAGACCACATATTTGAATGACCGGGCGGAATGGTGTAAGCTAGGCTTCTGTCAGCATTGCGAAAGTTGGAGAGGGTAGAACTTTTCATAATTTCGATTCTGTTTCCTTGTGTAAAAACCATGTAGTAAAGTCCATCATGTTTCAGAATTGAAGGATCTGGAGCTGTTTCGTCCAAAATGGGATTTGTGAATGTTCGTTGAGATGAAACTGCGTTAATTAAACACACAAAATAGAGAAATGTGTTCTTCATTTTTTTCAATTTTTGGAGAAAGAAATGAGTTTGTGATTTGAAATGAAGTACAAATACATTGAAACTGAGAAGAAAGATTTACAAATTGTTATTTTATAAATAATTAATTGGCGAGCTTGTTTGCTTGAAAACCAGATCAAGGACAACAAAATTGTGATAGCTCTACTTACCTCAATTTATGTGACAAACAATTATATAAATGCGTATGATAGGAGATTACAATGGCAAATAATAAGATAACACAATTTATGCACATATGCTACAATAAATAATCAGGATAAAAATGTTACAATTTAAACAGATATATAAACGACAGTGCAAAAGGTAAAACTTCAGAGCACGATTGTTAACATTTTAAAATTAGGGTGTTTGCTATCAGATTTAGTGTGTCACTGCTGGTTGTTGTAATCATTCAACCTTTTCTTTCAACCGTTTCTGGTTGATTGCGATAAAAAAATTAGCAGAAAGCGATAAAAGTGATAATGAGAGCGAATATGTTTTTAATACAAGCCTTTGGTTCTGATTCAATGATAACGTAAGGATGGGTTAGTCAACTTTTTTTTTACATATGACTAGTCATGACAATTTTCCTTGTATTTCGAAATCGTCATGAAAAACTATCCGGTAAACTCATTTGAGAAAGTTGTTTGTGGAATACTATCAAACTATTTATTGGATTCATATTTGCAAAAAAACTGTTAATAAAAATCAATTTAGACAGCTGGGTTTCGCTTCCACAGAAATTAAATCGAATGAATATGTGATTGAAGTAAATATATGCAGACGAATGTAAAACATACTATTTTATTTGAATGCCAGTCACTTTTGTCAATGTTTTGGTTTGGTAGCATACAAATGTAAGCCAAACATATTTTTATTTCAAATTAAGTTTTGTAAAGTCAATTTATGGTGAAACGAAATGACAAATACACAAAGTATGTCATTTCAATTCCATACTAGGTTTAATTTACAACTTGAAGTATTTACTATCGTATCCAAAAATAAATTCCAAAAAAGATATGTACTTAGCATTTATTTTATACTTAATTAATTTAATTGTAAAAAATCCAGCTTGAAATCGAGAACAATTTCCGTTTTTGCTCAATTCCTGAATAACAAACAAATATGCCAAAAAAATGAACAATCTGGGAACATAAAAAGCAAATATTACTATTTCTCTCCGATAATAAAAAAATCATCACTTTATCGAGTAAGCATTTAAGTTGACTATAGAAATTCTGACGAAATTTGGTTTAGAATGAATTTTTCATGCAGAAAATTCAGAATTCCACAAAGTGTCTAAATAATCATCTTCAATTTTAATACTCGTGACTGTGTGTGAAGCCAAGAAAACAAACGCTGGTTCAAGTAAGTTTTATAAGTGCTGACGTAAGCTTGTGTAATATTTCAGTAAAATAATAACTTGCTGTAACCCGAAAGTTGATGAAACAACACACGTGTGCCGCACATATTACACGCCGAAATTACATGATAAGTAATTAATTATTTTTTACCAGGGAAAGCTTATAATTTGTTATCCTACATTCAAATATACGTCCAAAATATGTTACCATGTCTTCTCTAATAGTTCTAATATATAAGCTTGTTTTAAAAGTAACTAAGTTAACTTTATAAAATAGTTTATACGTGTTGTAGTAATGTTTGATAAAAGATACATATCATTAAATTTTTCTCACAGCTAAGGGTTTAATATTATTACATTTCGAGCAAGACGTTTTGATTTACAAGAATTCTTACGAACTATTTATTTAGTTTTACATAAATTTAGAAATTTCGATCAATTTTTTCACAACTCCGTGCCAAAAAAAACTTATCTTAAATGCAGTGTTACAAAGCACACTAATAGCACAATCACCTTAACATACTCGAAACAGGTTTGCAACTAGACGACTTTAGTACTACTTTCATTCCAAATATTTAACTTTGCAATTTAATAATCAAACTGAGTGGGATTTAATTTGATACAAATATCCTAAATGGTCCTATGTTGGCTGGATAAAAGCACCAACATATCACAAAACAACAACTCAAGTTTGAGGCATTGACCCAGTCACTGAGCATGCGTTTTTAAGCATTAGCGTGAATAGTGACAACTACAAATATGAACATTCAGGGAAATGATTAGTGCTATATTATTTAGCATCCAAATCCGTGCAAGAAAACGTATTTTTCAATAAGTTTCCGGTGTAATAATGGAGCCATTTTATTTGTTAGTTTATGAAACACGTAGAAATTGGTTTGTAATAATGTTTTGGGTAGCAAATAATATCTATGAATTAATAAATAATCGCTTAAAGTCTCCAAATTCGATTCGTGATTTTTTCTGTAACATATGAGGCTAAACATCTGGTTCGGCGAATTAACAATGCAAGTGCATGTTGTATAGCATCATATATTATTTTGTATAACATTCCTAAATGTTTCAAAAGAATAAAAGTGAATTCAGTAACAAAACTGAAACAGCTAGCAAGCAATCCAAATACAAGAATGTAAAATATTACTAAAATGTTTCCATTCATTGACGGCTCCTTAATCTGTGGATTTAGTTGCAAATTGCCAATCAGACTGCCTCCAGCTACAAATCGTTGCCACCATTCCAATATTCCTGATTCATGTATTCCTTTCATTCTTTTTATAACAAACGGAGGAACTATGTTTTTAAAGGTAAATATTTGACTCGTTTTGAAATAAGTTTCCTTGCCAATACTCAAGTGGTCAGATTTTTGAACGTTCTTTTGAGAAAGCATTTGAGCATACTGGTGACACAAGTATGTGGGGAGAATTAAAGCCGTCTTGTTGCATGTTTCTAAAGATTTGAAAAGTACTTCTTTCTCAGACTGTCTGATACGTTCGCGGTATTCGCTTTTCTCTTCTATATGATCCGAAGCGTACGTAAAGTTTTGACCCACGGATTCCAAAATCTTCAAAAATTGAATAGCCAATTTCAAAACATGAATATGTAAACTCGTGTGCTTAAGTATAGTTTGTTCGTTATCTCGTCCATTCGACTGCATTTGTAATGACATTACTTCACTTTGTATGTCAATCATAAGCCAATCCCACTTGAAAAGTTTGTGTGGTGATTCAAAGCTTAAATTTTGTGCATAATGCTTTTTGGTATAATTCCTCAAATAACCAATTTTGGGAAAAATTTCAATCCAAATTTTGGCAGTTCTTGTGTAGCTCGTAAAGTTTTCCTTAATAAGTTCGTCAAAGGTATGGTATGGTATAACGTTCCTCGGCTCAATAATTCTGTACATATTGTCACTTTTGTAGGCATTGGTCAAAACGATAGAAGCTAATGCAAATGCACTTGTTACGATTTGAAACACGCCTTGTTTCATTTGAACCGTATCGAACGAGACATCTTGTCCAAGAAAGAGCCGTACGATTATTTCGAAATTTTTGAAATACGTTTGGACACTTGTAACAGCTACTCGTCCAACAAAACTGGGCAAAACGCAAAGGATTGAAAGTGTCGCAATTAAGACATACCATACATCATCGTTGTAGATTATGATAAGTTCACGAAACGGGAGATAAGGCAGCTCTCTTTTTGCACAACTAACAAATCGCAATACATTAATTGTGTCATTTACGGAAAAGCGTACAGTTGGAAGTGAATGCTTAGATGATGTGCGCAACCATCCCATAAACCAGACATTGTAGTCTTTATTTTCATAAATATCTAAGGCAGTAGTTATGTTTGAAATTTTACCATTTACGCAAGTTTTTCCTTGTACATCTCGAAATGTAAAGTTTTTGAAAATAGAACGCATTTCATGAGCATATGCGTGCGCTAGTCTATCCGATATGTGATTATAAGGAATTCTAATTCTTGTTTTATGTAAAGCAATGTAATTGTAACATTGATAAAAGTGCTGGCTAAAGGCGTACAGCGTAGGGTTTTTGTGTGTAAGATCGTGGTTTTGTTCAATTCTGATCAGGCTTCCGATTTTCGGAAATCCCAATTTATGCCTTTTGACTAAGTTTACAAATTGTGAGATATTTTTTATCTGGTCTGCATGGAATTGCTTCAACGTGTGACAACTTGGGCAAATAAAAAAGTGTTGAGATGGAGATGTGGTGGAGAAATCCAATGTTTTAACAGTTTCAGTTTTCCACATAATTGGATATATTAAAATTCCGCTGGACATTAAAGAGTTTCTAAACATTTGGTAGCGTAGCTTTTTCACTGTGCTTTTGTATCGGTTTATATTTGTAGGACCAATTCCTAAATTGACACTTATATAAAACGTTGGGTTGCTAGAGGGCAATTGAAATCGGTACAGTTCATAACCACCATAAATATCAAACATAGGAGGAAAGTGGGTTGTCTTGAGAAATAAATTGATGTGTGGCTTAGAATATGATTGCACACAATTAGCATCATATATTGGTAGAAACAATGAAATGTGTACACGTAAATTCCATGGTTTTGACTGCGAAGAGAATGAAACTTTGTTAAGTCGGACACAAAAATCTTTTTCATTAGGCGCGAGCCGTTTTATAGTTTCATAAAGGTGCGTCGAAATTGAGCATTCAATTTTAAGAGAACTAAGTCGTGTTCTGTTGAACCGAAATGCTGCGGGGTTAATCCAAATTGTTTTATGAAGTGTCCGAGGGGCCAATGCGTTGGTTGGTATGTATTTCCTGGTTATAGTAGGATACTGAAGTTCGTTAATATTTGCACCTTCATAATTGTCTATTAAGATGAGTGCACGTTGACTAGAAAATGCATCCAGATATTCTGACAAATCCAAGGTATCGGTTAAAGTCGTCAGACATTTAAAAGGTTTTTGGGCAAAAGAAAACTTATGGTCTGCAAAGGAACTTCCAAAATTTAAGACGAAAATTACGTACATGTAAATTGTAGCCATTTCTTTCTAGTTATTAATATAAGCAAAAATCGGTTAGCTATTTATTTCTCAGAGCAGAACTATAAGTCTAGTGTTGGCTGACAAAACAAATGCTTGGAATGTCATTTTAGTGTTTAAAAGCTTTAAAGATAATTGTTAATATACAGGTACTTTTATAAGTTAAATATATGTGTTATGTGATGTAAAAGTACCTTTATGTAATGCTTTTTAATCTGGTTAAGTGAGCATCAGCATGCTTACGATTGTTAAAGTATAATTGCATATACCGAGAAGCAATAGCAATATTAAACATAACCAAACTTTTAGTATAAGATACTTTTAATGTAATAAGCATCGGCCCATAATAACATTCGAGTTTAAACAAACATCATGAGGAAAAACCATATTAAAGAATTTATTTAATTTACCTAATTAACTAATTTATAAAAATACAAGTTTTTTAAATTAATAAATTGAAATAATTGTATAAAAAAATATACTGTATACAAATATAATTTTAATGTATATGAAAATATATACATTAAAAAATATTTTGTAACGTTTTGCTTTATTTCATCAAATTACAACTAGGAATGTAATGTTGCCATTGCATAAGTTAACACATGCATTTTTTAATGTTACATTTTATAAAATACAAAAAAACTTGGCTTGCTTTATTTTTCTGCAAATGTATTTTTATACTTGCTATTAACTTGTTCATTAACCTTCACCTTGGATACTCTTCATGTTGCACGACCTTGATGTGAAATATGGGTACAAATTCCCTAAAATGTATAAACAGCATTAAAAGACACGATTACAAAACATTTGAAGCACATGGCAAACATATATTATAATACTGACGACGAAGAAAACGCAACGCTTAGATATTATCATTTGCCTTCACTAAATACCTTTGCAGAATTAAAATTCGTTAGCTGGGGTGCAAAACTAATAGAACCCATGCAATTTCAACAAATTGTATTTGTGTTTAAAAACAACGATCGGATTTGTATAGCAGCAGTGTTATATATCGTTTTTTGTATAACGAAGTATATTTATGTATGTTTTTATATTTTGATATATATTTTTCGTTCGTTTTTTATCTCTGAAACCATAAAATGTAAATATATTGAAATCATCAAATCTGTCAAGCCATTCTGATCATACATGAAACTTTGAAAAATTCTACAATGCGGTATTATAGTTACGGTAAATTTGAGATTAATGTAAGATGTAGATTATAATTTAAAGACGCGTCAAAAGTTGCCGAGACTGAATAACATAAAGTCTAGACATTATGTAATATTCAACGCTATTAATAAATTACGTAACTCAAAAATCTATTAATTACGGCACGTGTGCTAAGAATAATATTTTCCAACCTCGTGTGAAAGTAATTAACCTGGACAAATATATTACTTAATTATAGTTTAAAATTGTTTTCCTGTAGAATAGAATGGTATGTTGGGTCCCATTTACAGTAGAAAATTGCACCAGTAAAATAAACTTCAATAATAGTTTACGTCCAGTGTTTTTGATTCTTAAGGTACCTTATAGGTAGTCGATAGCCAAGACGATTCTATAGTAAAAAGACGTATCTTTGTCTAACTGCTTAGACATTTGTGAAATAAATAACATTAATTTATTTGCGAAAACAAATTTATAACTTAAAAGAATAAATACAATCAAACATTTACAAAATTTCATTCAATTCACAGTAGACATACATTCGTATGTTCAGATTGTCAAATTTAACATGTTTTGTTTCGCTGATTATTGCATTTAATTGTGCATTATCTACTGAAACCAGAATAAGTGCTTGCAATAGATGTTCAAAACGTGTACTTGGTTTGTCTGTCTAATTTGATGTGTTATACGAGACGTATGCATCTTGGGCATCAGGAAACGAAATAGCAACTTTGTAGCCAAAGGAAGTATGTTTGTTGTACATGATTCATTGTTCCTTATAAATTGAACTAAATGGTTCCTAAAATAGGTACGCAAAACATACACAAGGATTGATTACTTTTGACTACTTGACGATTCAGGAATTACCATAACCATTTTTTTAATTCTCATTCATTGCCTCAAAATGAACACACCTACAATTATTTATCAGAGTTAAAACTGTGTGAAAGTAAAGTGACAATTCTAAAATACAGTTTTATAGTTACAGTTAGTGTGAGTTTGGAAGATGTGAAATACTCCTAAATGGGTTCACAAGGCAAAATTACATAAAGACTATACTTAATGTAGTATACAACGCTAATTATAAATTACATAACTCAAAAATCGATTGATTACGGCACGTGGTACGTATAATATTGGTCAACCTCGTGTGAAAGTAATTAAACTGAGCAAATAAGACAAAACTTTCTTATTTAGTTTCATGTCCAACCAAATTAATTTTAAAGGATTGAACGTATTACACATCATTACATATTACCTAAATATATTACTTTATTTTAGGCTATAATTGTTTTCCCATAAAATAGAGTGGCTTGCTGATCGTCTTTTACGTAAGCGTAAGTGGAAAACGGCGCCAGTAAAATAAAATTTGAGTGCTTACGTCTCGAGTATTTAGTCGACATTTAAAAATATCTTATTCCATAAAGGCTTATCTAACTGCTTAGACTTTTGTTAAATAAATGCTGTCCTATTTAAAGTCGTACTTTAATTTGTAGCTTAACAGTATTAATATACCCTATAATTTACAAAATTTCCTTAAATCCACATCTTTGGATCAAACTTACGAAAACAAGATCACTTAAAACGAAGCACTATGACACTTGGAAGTACAAAATTAGACAATATTTTAACACTAGAAACAATGTTCAGAATGTCAAATTTACCAAATTTAGTTTTGCTGACTATTGCAGTTAAATGCGCATTTGCCACTGAAACTGGAAAACAAATGGTAAACTTAAACTACACGTTAAGCTCAAAGCTTCTGAATTCCATGTTGCACGACGAAAAAGGCTTAGAGTATTTATCCAACTCGATGTGGTTTGACAAAAATAAAACTAACGTGCAGCAGTATTTCGAAGACTTAAATAAACAACAAAGTAATGAGCTACGTGTTGAAAATCTTTTTAAAATTATGCAATCCTTAAACAATAGATGTCTTGTTGTAGTAAATAACTTTCTTGGAATTAATATCATGCCAACGAGTGAATTACCGATAATTCTTAGAAAATTTGAATTGGCGTTTTGTCAAAAGGAATACTTTAGTACGACAAATCCTCGGACTTATGTAGACGAAGATATGTTGTGGATTCCGAAAAAATCCTTACCACAAATTAACGGGAACTTTTCTACCACTATGTCTGAAAATCAGGAATTGAATACGGTAGCTCACGGATGTGCAAATTCGGTATACTTTGCTAGCCTTTTACCATATGGGAGTAGTGATTACTGCGTTGGATTGAATGCTACCAAGTTTGCATTCGCAACCAAACCTTGGCAATGTCAAGTGCAAGTAGATCTATTTATGCCTGAAAATCTATTTAGACTTGGAAAACTTACTCACATATTTCGCACCCAACGTCGAGAAAACTTTGGATTCTTGCCAAGTTCTACGCCCAATATAAATATTTTAATAGACTTAAATTCTTTTGTTCAAAAATACGAATTTGTTCCGTTAATTACGTGGATTATAAGAAACAATCGTAGATTTTCAATTGATGCATCGGGATCTGAGTATGATACTGTAACTGATGTCCTTATCACTGGTCATGTTTTGTGCGGTGCAAAAAATATTTCAAGTTGTGAAATTTCTACAATGGATTTAATTTTTATTGGGCTGGATTCTAAATCCTTAGTGGTAACGAATTCCATGCATTTGCCAATCCTTTCACTTGAATCCATTCATACTTTGGAAAAAACTCAGATTTCGGCATTGGTCCCTGGAGCATTCCAAGATAATTCGCTCACTCAGTTTAGTTTGTCATCCCAAATAGTATGGTTTGCGGAGAACGAAAAAGCTGCAACTAGATATCCTCTTCGTAATTTTTATCAAATGAGTTCGAAGTATTTGGACAAAATACAAATGCTTGCCTTCGCTTATTCTTCTGTTTATATAAATCTGATGGGAAATATATCTGAAATCTGGAAGTGTATGAATGAAATACCAGATGTCTATTTAAGACGAACGGGCACAATCTATGATACTGAACACGTTATTTGGAGACATTACCATTTAACCATTTCAAATAGTTTTGCCAAATTGAAGTTTGTAAGCTGTGGCTCAAAAGGCCTCGAACCATTTCCATTTCTGAAATTTGTGTCTGTGTTTGACGGCAATGTTTGGGTTACCTTGCTGATGGCTTTGTTGGCATTTACTTTTACCATCAAAATAGTTACAGGAACAAGGTCAATAGACGGTTTGATGGGAATTGTGAAGATTTTACTGGAACAGGGTGACGCATTCAAGTCCAGTTTACTAAGTTTACTTCGCTTCAGGTTTGTTCTGTGTGGAATTATATTAGCTGGAGTAGTAGTAAGCAATGCTTTCAAAAGTGAGAACATGTACAACATTGTTATGCCAAGACAACAGCTTTCTTACAAAAATGTTGACGAACTTTTAAAG
Organism: Entomobrya nicoleti; assembly: GCA_034695465.1. Lineage (NCBI taxonomy): Eukaryota > Metazoa > Arthropoda > Collembola > Entomobryomorpha > Entomobryidae > Entomobrya > Entomobrya nicoleti. The sequence goes on along the minus strand of JAQFZG010003283.1, from coordinate 1,999 downwards.
GACAACTTTCAACTGTACACACGAATTTGGAAATGTTGGTATAATTTGGTATTTTCTGATGGATCAGTTTCTGAAATTGATGATCATGCTTTATTTTTGATATTCGATGGCAGTTGGGCGGCAGGTGCGGAAAGCGAAACATACGTCATAATGGACGACAAACGGAAAGAAAGCTCATTTTTAGCTAAAGTTTTTGATAACTCACACTTGCATCCAAAAGCTTTAGAAGTATTCACAGAACCAATTCAATTATTGTCACCTCTTGTAAAACTAGGACTTATAAATACGAATAATTCGGATATATTACAAAACGGAAAGGCAATGATAAATCGTTTTTGGACAAAGCAAAATGAACTTATTTCGAGCGACCTGACTAACTGCAATAAGACAGCGTGGATTTTGCCAGATTACTTGGGTCAAATATACTTTAGGCAACTTAGAAAATTAGGCAAACATTCTGATGTGGGAACAACTGCGTGTAATAAGCCATATCTCGTATTTTGGTTTAAAGGACTAGTTCCCACATCACTAATAAGTCGTATTTCAATGATTCAGGCTTCCGGTATATTAGAATGGTGGCCAAAGTTCATAAATCGAACGGACTTGAAAATTGGCAACGACATTGTGCGTCCTACATCACCTAATATGTTTGGAAATATCCAAGTAGTGTTCTTCTTTTTGGTTTGTGGTCTAGCAATTTCAATGGGTTGTATAATTTTAGAGTTGCTAGGAACAATTTGTAAGTATTTAAAATTGTGCTATAAAATGCGGTGTATCAAAGCACCTTGTAGTTTTATTCTACGATATGTCCAGCCACGTGCGAATTGTGATGCCATTCGCATAAATGTAAGAAGCTTAAAGATGGCTTCATAAATAATATTTAAATGCTTAAGAACATTTTTGTATGCAAAAAGGTTTCTATATACATCTCAAAAGACACAATCAGAGCAACTAAAGGAGGTATAGGTTGTCGGTGCACATAATCGTTTGAAAATGGTCGATTTCGCTAGACACGACATGTTTTCACTTACGAACTTTTCTCCATGTTGATTACACAAGTTAATGGGCAAATCGACCACACAGTTCATCTATACGAAATTCCAAAAATGAGAAATAATTCACTTGTATTTTATCGTCAATAAACCATATATGTTAAGTTTATATTGTTACCGTATATGATTTTTATTATTTAATGCTGGCGAACATTGCCATATTTAAATACTAATGTTTAATTTTCTAATGAATCGGTTTAAGTAGATTTCACTACTCTAAAAAAATTAACTTTTCCGCTTAAATAGTCTACTGATGCAAAAAAACTTGTAAATTCTTGTACCTATGTGTAAAAAAGTTTATAGTTTAAATGGGGACAAGACAATACAAAAATTACATTTAGTTATTTCTAAAAACAACTGCAAAATATATAATCTGCTTGTGTAAATGATTAAAAAAAGAGCTTAATCTAAAATTAGTTTCCTTGTTAATACACCCTTTTGTTAAGCCAATTTTCATCACCAAGAATCAACATTTGCATGCGTCGCTTGTGCCAACCTTGCTTTCAATATTGAAAACGATGGACGTTTACTAGGGGCATTATCCAAACCACTCTTCATTATTTCAAACGATCCATTATCAGGGAAGCTTCAACTTAGCCGAATTTTCGAATTCTTACTCTACAAATTACAGTTTTTTGCATTATGACAACAATTATGATAAATTTCGAATTCGGATGAGAATTCGGCTAACTTGTATGCGAATTCGGATGAGAATTCGGTTAACTTGTAGGCGAATTCGGCTAACTTGAATGCGAATTCGGATGAGAATTCGGCTAATTTGTAGGGTAAGAATTCGAAAATTCGGCTAAATTGAAGTTTCCCATTATCAGCATACTTAGGCATGTCCAAACGAAAGCCTTGCTCTAATACTGTCCAAAATGATAAATCATATGATAATCCAGGATATGGCTTATCGCCCAGACTGTAGATTTCCCAAAGCGTTACAC